>JAAGWO010000158.1:0-67782 GCA_013266205.1 Fusarium decemcellulare
GTCTATATAAGGTAATGCTAGGCGATATATTAATAGGATAAGGTATAGCGCTAATATTATCAGCCCTCTTCTACTTGACCTAAAGAAGAGTAGCTACTATATAGAATGATTTCTTTTTCAAGAAATCACTAAGTATCATTATTAGCAGATGCTATATACAGAGGAGGCTTAGTACCTGGATGCTGGTATAGAATTGCTAAATCGCTATCAAGCTATAGGCGGCGAGGAAGGGGACTTTATAAAACGATTATTTTATTTACTAGAAATTTGATCTACTTAATAATAAAACTTATAAAGTAATACATTACTGTATTTAAGTTTAGTTCAATATTAACGACACACTTTCTAGCATCATAACTGTACTTTGTATACAGGCCAAGCCCTACGTGCTTTACTACAACCTCTGCATTAATACATGTTATGCTTTCCTTACAACAAGATTCTTCTAGCATCTGCAAGAAAATTCATGTCGCTTATTATTCATTGGGAAGGTGGTTGCCTAAAGAATCCAAAATATAGGTCCACATAATTAGCGGTGTGGTGGTGATGGGAATCCTAAACCCCACCCGAGTCTCACCTCATCACACACGGTTACCTAGTAGGGAAACTTTTGCGCCTCTGCGGACGAAATCTCTGCCTCGGTGTTAGGTTTCATACATCCACTATAATTCCGGGCCGTTCTATGTATTTTTGCTTAAATGTGCTACTTAAGTTCTCCCCAGTCGCTGTTTGTACATTTATTACTCTAAGCAAATTATTTCTGCCGTCCACAATAAAGAAATTTCTACGACGAGAACAATATGGCGTCTTTAATTGACCATGTCTTTTTGACGGTATCCAATCTTGAGCGATCCATCACCTTCTACACTCGGGTACTTGCACCAATGGGCATCACTCAGACTTTCCATTACAAGGCAGAGAACTGCCACCCTCAACATCCAAATATTTATGGATTCGCTCGCGACAATCGATATTTCTTCTGGCTAAGAGAAGGCCAAGTTAAGAGCCCAGCCCACTTGGGCTTCGCTGTCAAGAACCAGGGAGAAGTCCAGGCGTGTTACGAGGCGGCTCTCTCCGAAGGGGGAAAGCCTGATGAAGTTTTTGGAGGGGCACCGGGAGAAAGACTGTACTACAGTAGGGGGTATTATGCTGCGAGTGTGCTTGATCTCGATGGGAATGAGTTGGAATTCACCTACAAGAGCTTCCAACATCCATCACCAGGAACGGACTGAGCTAGCCGCGGCCACTCCTTTCCAAGGGGACGGTAGCCGATCTGCGATCTGAACGTCCTCGACAGGATGGAACAGACTGGGTTGTGCGTAGGAGCATATTCAAAGCCTATTGCCACAGATTTCATGTAAGGATGGCTGTTGCTTTTACTTCTGAGAGTCTCTGCGGGTTCTGTGGGTAGTCTTGGATGGCTGTGCTCCAAGGGAGGATGATTAAGGAGCAGTTCTCGGTGTGTTTGTGGATTTAGAATGAAGCCTAAAAGATTACCTATCTGGGACATCTAGAAGCGCATTCTATATGTCATCTATGGTATAGCTGGTTACAGAAAGTCTGTAAGAGCATAATGGGGAAAACCTCACCTTGATTGCCCCAGAATTTCCGAGATCCCATACAATCTCGTAGCCATGATGGCCAGTGGGATCCTCAAAAGCGTCATCTGCCAAAGCATGGGGCTGGTCGGATACTCTTTGGACTCTTCTACCGGTTGCTCTCGTCCTCTACTTTGGCCTTAGTTGTTGGAACCAGGCGAGATTTCAAGGGGGGCGCTCGGGGCTAGGCGAGTTTTCCGTATCTACCTGTCAAGCTGCTGAGCCTCGTGCCGACGTCATTGCCCAGCCCTCGGCCGACCGGCCGGTGGGATATCTGCCGCGGCAAGGCCTGCTTTGCCTAGTCTGCGAGTATCTCGTACAAGGGTACATAGCTTTGCGGGCGCTATTTGTAAACAACTCGTAACTTGATGCGGGCCGGCCGATCGTACGGGTATAGTATTAGTTGCTCACACTCTTCTAGATACGTACTTTTTGACGTCCTCTCTTATCTAGGCTTATGCTCGGCACAAGGGGGAAACCGCGCACATCGCAATGATAAACCCCAACCACTCCGAACCTTAAATACCCGCAGGATGCTCACAATTGCCTAATTGGCTCTTCCGCAGCTATAGAATTATGCCAGCAGGGTTAATAGATCCTTGCAGAGCTACTAAAAGGGTCGGGTTATTGCCACGGGCTGGGTTTCAAACCGCCCTCTGAGACAGTTGACCACTGCATCACCGAGGCGCTATTTTTAAAGTTTGGTTTACAAGTTGCTTCATGAGGAAGACCCCTGATATTCGTTTTAGGCGAAGCGCGCTAATCACAGCAGAACCTCGGACAAGAAACAAGCCCGTCCCGGAGCGAATAGTCTGATCATTTCTGCTTGTTAGCTCTAATCTTTATTACTTACAAATCATTTTTACCTTTGTTCTTCGAGGCCGCTTCTTGGCAGCCCATTGTGGGCTGCGTCTCCTGTTTTGAGTAGTTCGTCACGGGTCAAGTCCAGGGCATGTGTGTCGCGACGATCATATCTGATACACATGAAATGCGCGGAAGGCTTGGATCTCGTCCTTTTCCTTTTCTTGAGCGACGTGCTGTATCTAAAGGTGATTCGAGTAGAGGCCAGCTGGAAGTCGGTAAGGGATGCTGCATTGCTGCGGCTTCTAGATGAGTTCGCAAACACCAGGAGCAGCCTTAGCAGTCCAGATCAAACATTGGTTCGAGAGAAATGAGTTCTAACTACCTATGCAAACTCGGATTGGGGGCACGGAAGTCGCCTATGTTGCTAGATGACGGAGCAGCCGTGTCGATCGCTATATAGAAACCCTTGTTGCACGGGACATGACATGAGAACTGATGAGTTAGGGAAAGGTTCACACGCATTCCGTCTTAAGGTTTGGCTAGGAATCGAACATTGTGGTTTCTTGGTTGTGTATGAGCCGGCCGCCTAGGGCATGAAACAGGTCAAGACTCGAGCTCTTGTGGCGACGAAGTCCACCCTAGAACAAAGATAATATAGCTCGTGATAATAAGTAGTTACTCGCTTTCGCTTTTCATGCGAACCAGCGTGGGAATTACCTGGAATTGCGTTGGCGCAATGATTTAGATAGTAGTTTACGCTTCGAGGGCCGCTTGATGATTAGCGGCGGGACATCCCAAGTTGGCATCTGTGGCTTGGCAGACATCGTAAGAATATGTCCGGGAGCGAGCTAGGAGGTTCTGACCAGGGTCTAGGGAAGGGTTGCAAAGATCCTGAGAAAGCTATTGGTGGCTTCAAACCCCGGTAGAAATAAGGTTATCTTGCTAAGTATGATAGCAGAACTATCTTCGGATATCCCGCGCCACCTAAACCTTGGCATTACCGTTTGTGTATGTAGTACCGACGGATCTGCGACTAGAATTGGACGAATCTGGGGTAATTGACGCATAAACGTTTCATTTAGCGAACGCAGGGTTCGGTTCGGGGCAGTCGGCGTATTTGACCTCGTGATTCGTGGTTGGCCATGTTGTAGTGTTTGCTATTGTCATGCGTCAGTACTGATAGTGCTCTGCCAACGTCCATTGGTTTTTTCCACGAATCCCTCGACTGTTTAAACTCTAATTTGCTACTTTAGAGTTCTTCTCAGTTAGTACTACACGATGCAAATACGAGCATGGCCTGAGAATCTGAGCCGGAGAGCCAAGACTATCCTCAGAATTGCGAATGCAAGCATCACTACACCGAGCCGGGGCTATGCTCAGGATTGCAAATATGGGCTTGGCCAAGTTTCAAACCTTATCACATGAAAAATAGTCTAAACTTAACAGCGTTGTCTCGCCGTACAGCGGGTGAGCAAGAAGTCTATAAAATGCAGCAAGACACCAGCTCATTCTCTCCCTTTCACCACCCAACAATCTCCATCATCACTCAGCTTTAGACAGGTTCATTCCTATAACTCTCAAACTTCTTCAACCATTTTTCAAAACCTCTTTTTCAACGCAAAATGTTGTTCGGCAAAGTCAGCATCACCATCGCTACCTTCTTCACCCTCGGCATGGCTCAGGGGTCGGTCTCCTCCGGCGACTATCTCACCGAGGCCTCTAGGCAAAGTGGGCGTCCTATCACGGAGCTCGAGTCCACCTTGACCAGCAATGGTGCTAAAGCCGACATCGATGCAGCTCTCGCCCAGTCCCAGGCCGAGAACAACTTTCGAGACGGCATCGCGTGCGATGTCACGGGTTGCGACGTCTGCACAGCCTGCAACCAGGCGCGTGTCGACGTCAGCATCGAGATTGCGGCTGCTTGGGCAACCTGCGCCATTGCCTGCGTCGCCATCGTCGACTGCCCTGCTGCCATCGCCGCTGCTACTGTAGCCACTGCGGCAATCTGCTCCAAGTTCTGCAATGACCAGGGCCAGCCGATTGCCTGCGACATGAATTGCGCCTGGGCTGTTTGCGACGCTCCAGCACGCCGCTTGCTGAGGAGGTCGGCTTACTAGGCGGCATCAGAGCCGTCGATTGGGACCTACTCAAGGAGGAATTTGAAGGACGTTCTGCGTGAGCCGGGTCGGAGGAGGACGATACTAACTAGCTTATGTCAGGGCAACTCTTTGGCTGGTAGTATGACTGGTAACTGGGTTGATATCGGGCTATGATGCTACAGAGCTGGGAAACAAGAGCCCTAAAACCAAAAAGAAAATTGTTTTTCATCATGCGCCTGAAGGAACACGAAGTAGATTAGATAGTACTATAACTAGCGGTAGCTTTATAAGCGTTGCCAAAGGTCATAACTCTGTTGCCATAATTATGATGCCAGAACCATAATGTGCCTTTAATATAGGTAGTGGACGTGCCTACGCACTCTGTCTCTCCACGCCCATTGCTTTCCTTTCTTTATTTTTACGGTGAAGTATATCTTTAAAATATTACCATAGAGATATAGGATTACATAACTTGATTCATCATGTAAGTATCTTTTAATGCTTGCCCTCAACACTAACCTGCGCGGCATACTTCCAATACAGGTGGACAGTACTATCACGAAAATTCCCCTCCCATCTAAGCATCGGCAGAAATATGGTCAGCTAGGCGGGAGAAGCAAGGCAAGGACAAAGAACGCGCTGCGCAAACCTATATCAGTCACCCAGGGAGTGATTCTATAGTGTAGTCTAAGTATCCCTAGTGCCATGGTTTCATCTGGTTACGCAGCTGAAGAACGGAAGATGAGGTTTTCTTCTTAAGTAAGAGCTGAGGATGGGCATCCAAGGGGCGCTGTATAGCCGGCTCAAAAGCCGAAGCTTAACGAGGCAGTCACGACTGCAGAGCAGTGTTCAGATCTTGCAATCCATAACGATGCTGTTAAGCAGTGCTTTAGACTCTTTGTCACTCTGCCTATAGACGAGAGTGCATTGGCTGACGCTTTTTTCCGACACGGCCATTTCGTATTTATTCCGTCATTTGTAGTTAGCTACTAGAGTAATAAGATAAATTGAAATACATCTAAAGGGGAAAAGGGTGCTATAGATGTTTACCGCAGGTAAAAGAATAAGGGCTGCTATTAGAGTCAAACACAGGGTAACCGTGACTTAAGGATAAGTAGCAAATCTTTACTACGTTAAGTACAGAATTTAAAGTACTACCTTAGAGCTAGTAGTCAGCAGATCCATTACCCTATCTAACAGACTCCTGTATTAGGCTCGCTCAAAGCTTCATTGCACGCTTTGACACGGCTGGGGTTAACGCGTCTATGGTTCTTGGACTCGCCATTGATGGCGGTCTGCACAGCGACTCATTCAAGGAGCTTCCATCTGTGTTATGATGATAGCAGTCTCCATGGATAGCGGCTTTGGACTGCATCAGATACCACAAACGCGTGGTCGGTCAGCTTACTGGCCATCCAGGTGTATCAGACCTGTTGATGGAATATTTCTCCTAACACGCGTAGTGTGACATCTATTCTAAAGCTGAAATTCTTACTGCTGATGATCTGAACCTACTTCTCTGGCTTGCTCAAGCTGCATTAAAGGCGGGAATCACAGCAAGCAAGCTATTTAGGGGAATCTCCTTCGACCTCGGTGATCTCGCGGCTTGGATAGTATCACCTCTCATATAGAGAGAGCAAAGTCCCTAAGTGAACATGAAGAATATCCGTGTATGTCATCCATCTCCTGGCGGATGCAAATGTCCAAGTCCTTGCCCTACCCCACAAGAAGGCTTTTTACTCACTCATTTCAGATGGCGTATTGTTTATTGCAAGGTCGGTGAGACGTTCTAGAAAATACCGAGCTTGAAATTACTCAATCGGTATTTTCGGCAGTTGACCACCAATCTCGAATGATGCCATTTCCACACAAATAGGGCATGACTCGAGTTGAACCATATTATCTGTGCCACCACTGGTCACAAGGATGCCGGTTTTGTTTCCGTGCCCCAACAGGGCATCATTCCGGTTGCAGTCACTGTGCGCTCTCCCCAAGGGACCGCGTCGAGTCGATCGGTCATCTTTCCTACTGGTCTGCTACCTCGGTGGAGCCCGCCAACCTTGCTCAGACATGGCTAGACTCTCGGTGCTGAGGGGAAAGGGGGATCCTTGCAAGCGCTCGTCAAACTGTTTCCCCTGCTAGTGACATGGTGTCGGCCCATGATTCGGGGTTCCCCGCATTGTTCTTCCCCAGACCCCGGACGGTTAGCCCCAGATTGCCTATCCCCCCCTTTGCGAGCACGGTTTTTCTTCACCTTGATTTGATCCTTCTGCGATTATAAGTCTCAGACTCCCTGCATGTTCCTCTTGCAGCTTCATCAGCAGGGAATCTTCTCCATCAACCTTCCCCTCTCTGCACCTACTCCTCCCAGACTTTGCCACAATGGATCGAAGAAGCAACCAGTCTTCTGATGAGAAGGACCTCGAGGCCGTCACCTCGAAGCCCGATATTGCTCATCAAGAGGTCTCCAACCATGGCGGTCTTACCGAGGAAGAGTTGGAGTTTGTGGCCAACTTCCCCGAGGACAAGCGGAAGAAGCTCTTGGCAAAGATCGACGTAAGTCGATGGCAAATGTTGTGTGAGAAATTATGCTGACCGACAATAGTGGCGATTAATGCCCATGCTCGTCATTCTCTATCTCGTTGCGTACATCGACAAGGCCAATATCGGCAACGCCAAGATTGAAGGAATGTTGGACGACCTTCACATGACCGGCGACCAGTACAACATTGCCTTGTCAATCTACTTCATCCCTTGTAAGTTCAAAGCAAATATAGTCAATTTGACGCTTCTAGGGAGATGGCTAACGACGGATAGACATTTTGGGTGAGGTTCCTAGTAACATGATCCTCGACAAGTTCCGAAAACCTTCGCAATACATGGCATTCATCATGTTCATCTGGGGATGCATTGTTGTCTCTACTGGTTTCATCCACAACTTTGGCCAGCTCTGTGCAGTCCGCACTCTTCTGGGCTTGTTTGAGTAAGTCGACAACATGATCATACTTGAACTTGGCATTAACAAATCTCCTAGGGCCGGCTTCTTCCCCGGTGCCATCCTGATCATTTCCAAGTGGTTCCTCCCTCATGAGACGCAAACCCGAGTCGCGATTCTATATACCTCAGCAGCCACGGGCGGTGCCTTCTCAGGCCTCTTCGCATACGCAATCGCTAAGCTCGACGGAGCCGGTGGTATTGCCGGTTGGAGATGGATCTTCATCATTGAAGGTCTTTTTACTGTTGTCGGAGCCTTCTGCACTTGGTTCCTCCTGGTTGACTCTCCCGAGCTTTCATTCTGGCTCAATGACGAGGAGAAGCGATACCTCATCTTGCGCCAAGCCACTCGCCGAGTTACCAACTCAGGCGATTACCGCGAGAAGGACCACGACAGGAGCGCTCTGTTTGCTGTTCTCAAGGACTGGAAGGTTTATCTCCTGACCATCTGCTCTTGGTCCAACGCTGCTCCCAACTACGGCCTCAAATTCTCTATGCCTTCCATCACCAAGGGCATGGGCTTCACATCTAGCAACGCTCAGTTGATGACGATTCCTCCCTACTTCTGCGGCGCCATCTCATCATATATCCTCGCTAAATGTGCCGACCGCTTCCGATGGAGAGTTCCCTTCATTATTGGCCCTCAGCTGTGCGTCTTGGTGGCCTTCTCAATCCTGATGGCCAAGGCAGAATTCATCAAGCAGAACCTCGGTGCGTGCTATTTCGCCGTCTGTCTCGCATGCGCGGGTATGTACCCCATTTTGCCCGGTGTTAGCGCCTGGAACATCGACAACAACCCTCTGCCGACGAGACGTGCCATCAGTATCGGCTACCTCAACTGCGCCGGCACCATCGGCGGTATCTACGGCAGCTACATCTACAAGGATAACGAGAAGCCCAAGTACACGACCGGATATGGTGCATCTCTGGGCTTCGCTGTCGGAGGAATTATTTGTGCTGTCATTCTTGAGACTACCTTGATGCATCTCAACAAGAAGAAGGCCAAGATGAGCGAAGCGGAGATTAGGTCCAAGTACACAGATGCTGAGCTCGAGGCTATGGGAGATAAGAGCCCGCTGTTCAAGTACAGCCTGTGAGTGGAAATGTGGAAACCTGATAAGGGATATTAAGAATGGTTCAATATAAGAGGAAGACTTTCCAGTAGTGTACCGGTTCGCCGGTGATGGATTCTTGTCTCATAGCTACACGTTATATGGCAGATAGCTCGAACTTGGTCTTAAGAATACCAATTGACGAGAAGATGAAACAGAAGCACTTTCTGCAACATGTATGTTCACCTTGCCTCTCATAGTCATATTTGAACGTTTGATCTCGATAGAAACCCACTAGCTCAACAGCCATTTCGACCGTCTCAAGCGGAACCAGAGCAGTAGAAGCTTTCCGCATCGTTCACATCTCCATGACCCTTGTATTTCAACTTTCGAGGATAAGGACAGAGCTGTCGAGTGACTTTGGCGCCATCGCGGTCACCCGAGGCAAAGAGCGTCTTTGGGGCTTTACCACTCTCAACCCATCTCACGAGTGCTTTGAGGGGATCCACAGGAACAGGCCCATAGCCGCCGGCACAGTGGGCGACACCAGGGGCCAGGAATACTTTATAGAAGTCATCAATAGCTTTAGCCCCGCCCATCCTCTTTTGAAGTTTATCCCAGTACCGAGTGGTCCCAGGGTGGGTAATGTAGGCATCTGCAAGGCCGTGCCAAGTAAGGAGCTTGCCACCGGACTTTTTGAAACGAGTTAGATCCGGGTTATCGGTACCCAGAATGTCCGTAAAAAGGCTGACCGACTTGCGGAACAGCTCCTCAAAGGTACGGTATGTCATGTGTGCGGTGTCCAGGTCTGGGTCTTGGGCAACAAAGTACCTCATCCATGCTTCTCCAGCACTAAAAGGGACTCTTTCAATCTTTCCGTTGATGACTGTCGTGTTGGCAAGGCCATCAAAGGCGGCTCCGGGAGGATTGCCGTACCACAAGAAGTCACCAGCAGATGTGTGGGCTCCCTGCAGAATCTTGGCTACGACAGTAGCATGCTTGTGGGTGATGACCACCGATCCACCCACTTCGGTGCAGTCAATCCTCTTCCCAACAAGGGTCTTTGGATCAAAATCGCACTTCTCCGGGGCCGAGATAAGTCCGTCGACGGCACCGTCATGGGGGTCGCATGCTTCTATCGTTGCCGCTTGGAAAGCCGAGAAGACGCACTGCGGAGGTGCAACAACATTCCCCATGACCAAGTATGGCCAGAAGTCTCCAGGTGAAACCCGAGGAGTGAAGAGTGCAGGGGCGTTGGCCATGATGCCATCGAAATCACCGGGGTAGTGCTGGGCAGCAAAGTAACCCTGTCTACCGCCGGTTGAGCATCCAGTATAATACGAGTGGTGTGGGTTCCTTCCATAGAACGCTTTGCTCGCGGCCTTTCCAATCACTGTCATGTCATGGATAGACCGATAGGCAAAGTTCTTGATGAGTTCATGATTGAGTTTGTTTTCCGGTGTGAGGGCCCATAGACCAGTGGCGGCTGAGATGGTCCCGTTGAGGGTTAGGCCTGCATCTGTAGAGCCGGCGGCGTAACCATTGGCGACGGGTTCTCCGAGGGCGTAGCCAAAGTAACCGGCTGAGAGACCCCCACCACCTGTGGCCTGGAATCGACCATTCCAGCCCTCGAACGGCAACCAGATACTGACGGAGACCACGTCGTTAGCTCCAGGGTGAATGAGGGTCACGTTGACGTGACAGAAGTCGATGGTGATCGGTGTTGTGGTGGTAGCGACTGGGTAGTTGAATACAGCAACGTTGCGAACCTTGATCACCTCGAATTCTGTGAATTTAGGTAAATCAACGGATACACATTTCTTCTGAAGCATGTCTTTGCCGCGAGCAGATGCAGTAGTAGTGGCGAAGACACCATGGGTCAAGACGCCGAGCACAACTAAGAGGGTGTTTCTAAACATTGTGAAATGTGACTGTCGATTGCATATGCAGTATTGATGCAAAAGTATCGAGCCAATCCTGCGTTTCAGATCTGGCACAATGTTGACGCCTTTGCTGCCGAACACGAGGATTTTATGTCTGCTTCTCTGATGATCCACGTATTTAACCGTCACCATAAACTTGACACGCTCGAACGTTACTACTAGCATTACCGAATCGCATATTCTTTACCGTAAAAAGAGGGGTTGTCTCTACTATCTGTGAGGAAATTCGATATAGCCGTTGATTAACCCCGGCTTAGACGCAGAGTATGACTCGAGCATTCTGACTCATGATGTTGGAGCAACCTGGAGTTGTAGCCGTTGAGAGTTGTTGGGCTAGTGTTGCTCGTATTGAACACGAAAAAAAAATCCCCTCACCTGTGGATGCGCAACTTGATGACTGTAATGATGTTCTATTGTATTGACCACATTCTATAGTTCCTATTGGCCCCTTTGCTTCTCTGTCTCTGCCAGAACTCCAAGGGTATCAAGACTCCATTTCTTCATCTTGTCATCCAAAGCCTGATACGGCCGCCTCATCTCCCATGTTGATTCCTGGTCGAGACCAATCTCGCGGCCGAGGAAATACCACGCGCCGTACTTTGTACAGGCGATGCCCTTCTTGCAAGCCCACTCGGCGTTTGCTACAAGATCTTGAAGCTTCTTGGCTTCGTCCAGCTTGCCAGCCTTCCAAAGATCATAGACTCCTGACGTTGATCGAGGGAATACGTTACCCATGCCAGTAACACAGCCGCTGCCACCGGCATGTAGCGTTGGTAGCAGATAGTCGCTGCTGCCACCGAACACTCCGAACTGAGCAGGGGAGAATATACTCGTCAATCGAGTAAGCTTGCCCACGTTTCCGCAGGTCAACTTAACCGCGACAATATTGGGGTGAGAGGCCAAAGCCGCTAGTTGGTCTGAGTCAAGGTCGATTCCAGACGTGACAGCTGGGAAGTTGTATATCACGATGGGAATAGGAGATTGGTCCGCCACTTCTCGGAAGTATGCAAGAAGAGCAGGGGAGGGGAGGGCCTTGGCCCAGTAGCTAGGCGGTAGCAGCAAGGCGAACTTGGCGCCAGCGGCGCCAGCATCTTTGGCGTTAAGGATAGTTTCGTATGTTGAGTGTGCTGAAATACCAGCCACAATAGGATATTCAGGGACTCCGGCTTCCTTAGCCGCACGGACTGCGGTGTCGAGGATGGCTTTCCGCTCATCGCGTGTAAGAAGAGCCAGCTCTCCGTTTGTGCCCAGGTAGACCAGGCCATGCATGCCAGACTTGACTAGGTATTGGCATTGCTTAAACATGGCCTCATGATCAACCTGTTGGCTTGCATCACCGGCCTTGTAGAGGGTGACAACCGGAGTGTACACGCCCGCAGGCAGAGGCTTAGCCTTGGGTGGGATGGTGCTTTGGTTCATTGTGGCGGGTGGTGTTGCAGTTGCAGACTGGGTATCGACAAAAGTGATAATTCATGCAATGATCGGTACGAAATGAGTCTGGACCGTGTCTTATCACGCAGCGGAAAGTCCAATTCTCGGCAAGGGTCAGACAAAACTAGCAAGCTTGTGGCTCTGGACCGAGTGCTATAAAGATCGGCGGAGGCCGAATGCGGGGGAGAGGGCATTCGGACCCAAAGCCGACCCCAGCCATTGACCAATAGGAGACATGACCGCTCACCCTGGCATTCCCGGCAGCCGGCAGGGATGAGGAGGCATGGAGCTGGCCAAGCACACTCTGTTGCGAGGCGACACCCTGCAAGTTGGCCGGGGTTGTCTGGGGACGCCACTCGACACGAGTTTCCGTCTTTTTCTTCTTTGGGGACCTTTACCCGCTTCTTCAAGCTTCCTGCTTGCTCATGTGAACAAGCCAATGAACCATCTTTCTTTTGTCAGGACATTGTCAATCAATACAGACCACATCATCACCCGCCATGGACGTGTCCAGCCAGCCCAAGAAGCTGATCTCGCTGAGTGACCTGAAGAAACACAACACAACTGGAGACTATTGGATCGCGGTCCACTCAAAAGTTTGGGATATTACAGATTTCATTGACGAACATCCCGGTGGTCCAGACGGTTAGTATCTCATGATGGTTGCGGCGCATACCATGCGACTAACACTCGCCCAACAGTCCTTCTTGAACATGCCGGCTCCGACGCTACTGGTCTCTATGATGGCGTGCATGCGCCAGATATCATCGAAGAACTCTCAGACGACAAATTGATGGGTTTTCTCGAGCCTTCGGCCGATGCGCCCGCCGAAGCGCCACAGCCCGCCCAACAAGCCACTCCACCGCAACCAGAGCCCAATGCTGCACCAACAATACCAGAAACAGACAACTCAATTGGCCCTCTCGAGTCCATTCTGAGTGCTCCGGACTTTGAGCAGGCTGCTGCGAAGGCATTGACTGCGAAGACATGGGCTTTCTACTCGTCGGCCGCGACAGATCTTGTCACGCACAAGCAAAACAAAGACATGGTTCGACGGATCATGATCCGGCCGAGGATTTTGAGGAACGTCACAACTATCAACTTCCAAAGAAACATCCTAGGCTTCAAGAGCTCAGCACCGTTCTTCATCTCTCCCGCTGCCATGGCAAGGCTTGCTCATCCCGAAGGTGAGCTTGCTCTATGCCGTGGAGCAGTCAACGAGGGCATCATCCAATGTGTAAGATTTAGGAGCCGGCAGACATTAGTGTAACCCTCAGACTAACACCTCTCAGATTTCTAGCAACGCTTCTTACTCCTTGCGCTCTATCGTCAAGGCAGCACCTTCATCACAACCATTTTTCTTCCAGCTATACGTCAACTCGGATCATCAAAAGACCGTTGAACTCCTAAAGACTGTGCGGGTACTTGATATCAAGGCGATTTTCGTAACAGTAGATGCGCCAGTGCCAGGAAAGCGAGAAGCCGACGAACGAGCCGCCCAGGAAGGCACAGTAAAATCTGCCATTAGTGGAGGAGAAAGCAGCAAGGACAAGAAGGGAAGCGGATTCGGCCGTCTTATGGCCCAGTACATCGACAAGTCCCTTTGCTGGGAGGACTTGGCGTGGATCCGTGAGGCGAGCGGTGGCATTCCCATCATCCTGAAAGGTGTTCAGACAGCCGAGGATGTCAAGAAGGCAGTCGAGTACGGTGTCGAGGGTGTATTACTTAGCAACCACGGCGGTCGCTCCCTAGACGGGTAAGTCATTCATCCTTATAGTAGAGCTTCTCTAACTTTTCTTCATGTAGCGCCCAAGCCAGCATCCTGGTTCTGCTCGAGCTACGGAAGAATTGCCCCGAGGTCTTTGACCAGCTTGAGGTGTATATCGATGGTGGATTCGAGCGAGGCTCTGATATCCTAAAAGCCATCGCACTCGGCGCAACGGCTGTGGGCATCGGTCGCCCTTTCTTGTACTCCCTCGTTTACGGCCAAGATGGCGTGGAGCATCTTTCTCACAGTATGATCATCTCCGTATCTTGCATGAATGCACCTATGCTAACTACCTGAACCACAGTCTTGAAGGATGAGCTAGAAACCTCGATGAGGCTCTGCGGAATCACCAGCCTCGAAGAAGCAAGGCCTCGTCTAGTCAATACGCTCGACGTGGATCACCTGATTGTTCCTGACGAAGATGAGGAAGAGATCCCAAGGCGGCGGTTATCCAAGTTGTAGGATTGTGTGTTCGGACTTCTATTTTGCTTTAACAAGATTTACATCGTTGAACTTCTTACTCATATATATGGCGTTTGGTCTTTGACAGAGTACATAGATGAAGCAAATGAATCAACCATCTTGACTCTCGAAGCTGCAACCCAGATCAAATCAACACGTAAAATAAGATTTATGTGCACTAATTCTCTTTCTATATCTATTTAACAGCGCCTCTATTACGCTTACACCACAAACGACTGTTAAAAGAAGAGCTATTGTTGTCTAACAAGCCTTAGGTCTATCTATCTTATCGTGCATGTTATCCAGCTTCCATAACAACAACAAAAAAAAGTATCTTAACACATCATAGCATCATAACCCCGTAGGTCTATCATAGCCATGACACCTCATAAGTCCCCGCCTTCCTCCGATATGTCACTAGCCTCAGCGAAACAAGGCTCTGTTATTGGTTTAAGGCGGTGAGGACTTTTCTTATCGCAAAACTTGGTGTTAGGAAAGTGCCGTCTTGTAGTGTGCCTAATTTGTGTGACTCCCTTAGAGTGACAAGTACATATCAGAAGACCATGGTGGGCCATGGGATGGCTTGAGGGGGTTTACGAGTTAGGAACTTATTGAACTCATTATTTATTTCCGTTTTCCAAAGTATCAATCTATTTATCCAGTGTCTCCTTGAATGCCTTGACAGTTTCCAAAATTCCCTGATCAGCAGCAAGACCCATTCCCAAAGCCCTCGAAACATCAAACCTCGCCGGCCAACTTGAAACAATCGCATCAATAGCTGGATCTCTCTTTTCTTCAATCTTTGAAAGTGCCTCATCACCGCCAACCTGCTTCAAAGCGTCCAGAATCTCTTGCACGCTGACTGTGATTCCAGGGAAGTTGACGATTCGCGAATCACCAAACTGCTCGGCTGGTATGTCCTTGACCTTGACAAGGTTCTTGACCACAGTTGTTGGGCTGCACACCCAAAGTTCGAGATCTCGGCTGACAGGCAAGACATTTTGGATTCCCTTGAGTGATTCTCGGACAATTCCGGAAGCAAAGCTTGATGCGGCAGCTGAAGGAGCTCCTGGCCGAACCACAACAGTCGGAAGTCTCACAATTCGGCCGTTCAGCAGGCCACGACGAGAAAAGTCGTTAAGTAGGAGCTCAATCATGATCTTCTCGATACCATATGAGCTCTTGGGTTGTGGTAGGGTTTCAAACTCTCTGACGATGTCGGTTTGTCCATAAATAGCGCAAGAGCTAGTAAACACAACCACTGTGCCTGGGTGTCGCTTCCTCAGCTCGTCGAGGATATTTCTAACCGAGTCAAAGTTGACTTTAAGCCCAAGGTCAAGATTCGCCTCAGCCCCTCCAGACATCAAGCCGTGGAGTAGATAGACATGGCTGTAGCGGTTGGAGAGTAGCTCTGACACAGCTGAAGGGTCTGTGAGATCGGCCTTGATTGACTTGATGCGATGGGCATCTTTTGAGGCGCTAGCCGGGACAGGTGGGGGGATGATGTCGGTAAGTGTGAATTGGTCATTGGGGCTTGAGTTGGCGAGGAGAGTTGTGATGAGCTCCTGGCCGATGAAGCCACCACCGCCGGTAATGAGGATATTCTCTGCGTCCTTGGCCATCTTGGTGGGTCTTTGAGAGATGCGGAGATTGTATGCTGATTGAAAACAATGTCGAGTATCTAATCGAAGTGGTATATAGGTTGACGAGGGTCCTCAGGTTCTGCGTTGTCGCTATTTCATTAAAGTATTCTGTCGAATGATAATCGAGCGCGGCCCTATGTCCGGTGGCAAAATGGCTCAGATGGTGATCGGTTGAAGTCCGCGGAGTCTGCGCCGAATTGACGGACCACCGGACTTGTGGCCGATTGGTGGGATATCGGTCGATTTCTTAGACCTACAGAGGACTCTAGCTGCTGCGAGTGAGTTGACATGCCCGCTCAACGTTAGTTCTAGAGTTACAACAAACTAATTTCAGCTATTATTGGCTGTTGTCGCTTGTGACTTGCATCTAGACGTGAAAACGGCACCCCTGTTGAGTTCGTGAGGTGACGCTTATTGGTGCTCACTTGGTTAACACTCCTGGCGCGATCGTAGATAGGCAGTTGTGTCTAAGTACTGCTATAATCCGATATAGATATCATGATATTTCCTATCTTTTAATAAAGCGATCTACCTATTGGCCCTTGACCCAACCCTCAATGTCCTCTATCCGGACATGCTTGATGTACTGTCGATGGAAAGTAAAGGCAATATGCGTCACCTCCGTGTCACCCTCCTTTTGTACGAAAATACTGGGATAGCTCAGTTCCCTATTCTCCTTACCCGTAGAGCTATTCGTCCCACAGAATCCATCACCATCTTCCAACACACGCTCCGTCCACGTCAAACCGTCGTCATCTGAGATACCCACCGTGAGCGCCTTTCGAGGAGTTCCCCAAATGGCGCTCTTTTGACCCACAGCAGCTTGATTCGGTCGCTTGTCATCTTCAGGTGTGATATCATCGTAGAGGCCTTCACGTCTCAAGCTGTCGGCAGATGCAGCTGACCGGTTGAAGACTAGGGCGATCTTGCCGGAACGGAGGCGAGCAACACAGATGCCACTGTTGGGGTTTGGTAGGTTGGTGGCTTTTGGCTGTTCCCAGTCTAGTCCGTTGGGTGACGTCGAGCGGTAGACATTGTCTGCCCAGCGACTGCGGTAGAAGGAAACCCATGGTGATCCCTTGGAGGCTGGGGGAATGATGTTCATGTGAACTGCTCCAGAGCTGTCAGGGAACTGCTTTTCCGTCCACGTCTCGCCGTTGTCTTTTGAATAAAAGACTCCAGAAATGTCGTCGTTACCAATCCAGCGGTGACCGGGTGTGGTTCTGCAGTAGAAAACGGGCAGAGCCCATGTACCATCATCGAGTACTACAATCGGTTGGCGAGTGAATGTGCCAGTCTTGTCCTTGAGAAGCCGGCTGGCCTCGGACCAAGTCAATCCCTGATCGGAAGACTTTCGGACGATGATGTAAGCCCCGTCTTGGTTTCCAGCGTCTTGTGATGTATGAAGCAACCAGAGGTCTCCTGTGTTTGGTGCCCTGAATAGGACTGGGTTTTGACAGCTTCGATTTAGCTCAAAGGAGATTTTCTTAGGAGAGGTCCATGATGATGAAGCGGGCTCGAGTCGAGAGATCCAGATGCTGATATCGGGGAGGCCTTCTTGCGAGCCTCCAAACCAGACACACAGCAGGGTCCCGTCTGGGAGTTGGAGAAGGTTTGACGCGTGGGACTGAACCGTCTCAGCGGGAATGGGAGTGCTCTGGATGCTTGGTGCCATCTTTGCTAAGTAGGTAAAAATGGTAAATTTTCCGTACTGATGGAAGAAATCGAACTAGTTCTCAAACTTTTTCTCACGATGTCTTCACTCTCGTGATTGCTTTAAAAGGCCGATCGCGTCCCGACTCATGTGTCGGCCAACTTGGGTGCAAGGATCCCCGCATCGTGATTTTAGCCGCGTACATGTTTCCGAAGCTCAGATGGACATGAGTGGACTAATCGGACAGTAGACCGACCCTCCAAAAAATGACGCCAAATGACATGATGCCCTCCACCTTGGCTTGATCCCGGTCAAGATGGAAACCGAACGCGGGGACAAAACCCCGCCAAGTGACGAGATAAAAAGAGGCGGGGAAAAGAAGCCCGAGGAGAACATCACACCCAAAGGTTGTACAGCACAATGGAGTACACTCGGTAAGTTAGCAAAGGGCCGATTGAGTGGCATTGCTAACCATTCTAGTCTTGGTAACACCGGCCTCAAAATCTCCAAGATCATTCTTGGGTGCATGTCCTTTGGGTCAAGTAAGTGGGAAGGGTCACCATGGATCCTTGATGAGGCAGAAGGTCTAGAGCTGCTCAAGGCTGCATATGACAATGGCATCAACACTTGGGACACAGCCGATACCTACTCCAATGGCAAGTCTGAGGAGATTATCGGCAAGGCCCTCAAGAAGTACAACATTCCTAGGCAAAAGGTGGTTGTTCTATCCAAGATCTTCAACCCTGTCATGGACGATGAGTCAAGGCCCCCGAGCGTCAATGATGGGCCGCTTGTCAACCAGATGGGTTTAAGCAGGAAGCATGTCTTCCATGCAGTGGATAAGTGCTTGGAGAGACTTGGAACCGATTATATCGGTGTGTTCATGCCAAGCACCTGCAACTCATGAGATGTTAACAGTGTGTCTAGATGTCCTTCAGATCCATCGCCTAGACCGAGAAACACCGCCCGAGGAGATCATGAAGGCGCTGCATGATGTGGTTGAATCCGGTAAGGTTCGATACATCGGTGCCTCGTCCATGTATACCTGGGAGTTTGCGCGGTTACAGTACATCGCAAAGTCGAATGGCTGGACCCCGTTCATTTCAATGCAGCCTTTTTACAACTTGCTCTACCGTGAGGAAGAGCGGGAGATGATCCCATTCTGTGAGGCTACAGGTAAAGCTCTCTTAACATCAGTTTATTAACGCAGACATTAACATGCATACGCAGGTGTCGGCGTTATTCCCTGGAGTCCCATCGCAAGAGGCCTTCTAGCCAGACCTCTACCTACGGCAGAAAACACCGAAGAACAGTCCTTCCGAAGTCAGCAAGACAAGAAGACAGACAAGTGGTTCGCAGATGCCAACCTGGATATTGTGAACCGCGTACAAAAAGTGGCAGCCGACAAGGGGGTGAGCATGGCTCTAGTATCAACAGCGTGGGTATTAAGCAAGGGCTGCTGGCCCATCTTGGGGCTGAACTCTGAGAAACGAGTGAAAGAAGTTGCGCAGGCGTTGAAGATCAAGTTTACGCCAGAAGAGCTGGAATATCTGGAGAGCGAGTATCGCCCAAGAAAGATTCAAGGAATGTAGACTACATACGAAGACCACCCAAAAACCATTGTACATGCTACTAGACATACATAGATTCCCAACAGATGCAAATTTCCAATTTCACCCCCATCATGGTCTTCCTATCCATCACTGACTCTCGCCGTTAGGAAACATAGCCATCGATTGGATGTACCCGTCAACATCGAGGAATGAGGGATCAAAGCCAAAGATGGGCGACAGTCCAAACGTCGTGTCCCAAGTAGGGCATGGATTTCCATCCACGCGTGGAAGCATGCTCTCGGTCGGCCCAAGGCCGTCACCAAGGGCATGGTTGTTCTCACCGTTGAGAATCGCATCCAAGATTGCATCATCTACGCCGTTGCTCGGTGCAAGTAGGGTCAACACCTTCTCCAAGCCACCAATCATGAGACTAGCCAGATGCCACTTGCCCATCGATAGCGATTGGAAATGCTGTATAAGTCGCGTAACCTGGTGAAGGGCCTGTTCACGCTTGATGAGGCTATCACCATACTTATGGGCCACCTTTGCGAGGAACATGCATGTAAAGGCAGTCATGGAGAGGAGATACGATGGCATCCCCACGATTCCAGATGAAATATCAGGGTCGGTCACGAGCATGTCTATGATAGCCGACGCCGCAGTGACAGCCATTGACGCCGAGTCGAGGAAGTGCCCCGGGATGGAGTCTGACTGGCCGCGGAAAACGTGGGAGAACAGATAAAGCTGGGCGAAATGGAAGTGAAGTTGGGCTCCTTTGCGAGGAAAACCTCCAATGGCTGGGTGTTGTTCTGGATCTAATTAGTGGTGTGTCATGGGAGCGATATTGAGACCACTTACCAGGCAGACGGGTAGTCCACTTTGCGATCCATTGGTCTAATTGGCGGTTGTAATGGCTTATTTGACTGATGTAGACACGCGGAATAGCCTCGCCGGTATCTGGGCCAAATAGTTGCCGGATATTCCTCACAACTCCCATCAGCTCGACCTGGCTCATAAGACGTTCATCCTGCGCCGTCGCAAACGAAGCCTGTAAGAAGCCTTCCCAGTCCTGTGTAGACCAGTCATCTTGGATGATTGCCGGTCGGTCGTAGAGTATAGCGAGGTGCTGGTCACAAATGAAGAGAATTGACCAGATCCGAGCATAGTCGATAGCATCTTCACTCTGCTCCTTGATTGCGCGGCTGAAGCTGTTATGGACGTTGCATTCTGTAGCGCGCCGAATGGCATGACCTGACAAAGTCCAGGACAGGTCACTCAGCCAGTAGGAAGCGATGCTTAGGGCCCTGAAGTAGTCCCGGTCGCCCGAGCGTTGGAGCATTGACTTTTCGGTTAACCGGCGCAACTCGGAGTTGCAGATGCCGTAAACTTTGTCTGCTGCCGGATCATGAAGCGCCGCGACCGTTAGAGTTGCAGCTGATAGAATCGAACTTTTCCGGCGCAGCTCATCCAGGGAGTTGTACCGGCACCCGATAGAGTAGATGAAGCCGTCAAGCCTGTCGCGATAGAGAGCAAAGAGACGTTCTGCATCGGCCAGTTGGATTGACCCTCGAGAGATGAAGTCGTCGATTGGTTTGCTGTGACTGTCATTGGCGTTTTCTGGCGACCGCAATGCCCTCATTTTTGTCAAGGTGTACAGCGAATGAATGGGCGCATGAGGGAGTCGGTCATCCTCCGGTATTAACTTGGGTGAGTTATCACAGGAGGGACCGTGAATTTCGTCTAGACTATCCGGCAAGGTATTAAGTGGCGGTTGAGACACTGATGAATCTCTGTCTCGGTCCCGGCTGTCATGAAGATGGGATATTCGCAAAGCTGGGAGGTCTGGCATTCCAACGGCGCTCCTCATGTCCTGGACAGCAGAGTGTAGGAACTCTAAGTCTGCTAGCACTGCTTCCGAGAGTCTATGCCAATGTGTTAGTTGATGTTTGTGAGATAGGACCCTGATGAACGCGACATACTCGGTCTTTTCGTCGATGATGGTCTGCAAGTTTTTGCTAACAAGACATTCGACCTTTTTGTCTCGACACCGTCGACACGGTGGCCCTGTATCCTCCATGAGGCATTTTATCTGTAAAACAGTGATGAGTGATGTTGTTCTCATCCCAAGTGATGGCACCTGGGTACCTTGTGCTTGCGACATGTCGTGCATGCTCGAATGTTTCGCGAGATGTGAGCCACGGGCTGATCATTGTATGCCGCGATAGCCACCCGTTTAGGCGCGTTCTGCTAAGGATTGTGAGACATTTCACTTGCAGCAGAGGCAAAAAGTGACGTACAAAGGTGGACTCTGGCACTTGGTTGCCGTTGCTGCCCCTGGATCGCTTCGACATGTCGGCTTTGATTGAGCTGCTGTCGGGTGTGACAAGGTTGACCGAGCTTGAGCCGCATGAGCCAGTAGATCCCCGCGGGGTAGCTTAGTCAGCGTCGCTCTCCAACCTGGGGCTTCATTTAATTTTTGATTAGAAAGCCGAGGTTGCTGAGTCGCTAGTGTCGAGACCGTGGACAGGGGGAATTTGCATCGTATGAGGCGCCGAATCACACATTCCTGTCCATTGCGCTCGACTTCTCGTGCATAGTTTGACATTTTTACTTTTTCCGCTTTTTAGCACTCACATAGTTTAGTTATGCAGGAAATGTTCGTACTTGTCTTGCATCCCCTGTCGCTCGGGTCTAGATCCGGTGACTGTCGATCAACTGCCTCATTAGGAACATGCCAAACTCCAGCGACAACCTACGTTACCCTGAAGTGACACTGATGAATAACGAGCAAAGCCATCATGTTGCCGTCTTTTCTATTTTTAATCTTTAGAAGCGTCCGTATTGCGATATGTCAGGTTTTTCTCAGTTTCCTATATCGGTTTACTTGGTTTTTCTTTTGCATCCGCTGGGATTTGATTTCGTGAGTCTTTTTGACGTTGACATATTTTCTTTAATTGTAGCGTACGCTCCACACGCGTGCCAAATTCATTCTCAACACCCCAAACCAGAGTTGGTAGAAGAAAAATAACGCGTGTCTTGGGTTCTACTCGAAGCTTCGGTGTTATTTTCCAAGGTTACTAGATTGCAATGGGGCTGAATACAGGTGTTTTTGTGTGGTGCTTTACGTGTCGTGTTCCTGGACCAATGGATCAAACAAGACGAGGCCCGAGCGTGTTCCCATGAAATTCCCATCTCAGGTTATTAATCTGGGATAGCCTATGAAATCCAAGACAACACTCCGTAAGAGCTCGGAGATTCAGAGACTCCACTACTGTTAGAGTGGAACTGTGGGTCTCAAGACATCATAGCTTGGCATCATCGATTGACGCGCTGGATCATACGGTTGCTCTTTCACCTAGACATACTGTTCATACGAGTGAGCACTAATGATTAGTTTCATTGTTATATATCTCTAAGGACGAGATAATGCCGAGCTGGACCGGTTGACTTGCGGTGAAGCCAACCAACGCTCTGACCCACTCGTGATGATGCTGTCGTTGGCTGCAAGCACGAGTCGACATGTCTCGCATGCACCCGCGTGCGGGAATAAATTTGGAGACAACAAGTTGTGAGCCCCCCCATCGCCTCTGTCTCGAAACTTTCTATCGGCATAGGTAACCAGAATGGAGACACTACTACTCAAAGGAGGCGTTGTCCTCATCCATGACCACAACGACAAGGTCGCCCCGACGCGGGCAGATGTCCTCATTAAAGGCAACGTTATCGCCGAGATCGGATCATCGTTGGCCGCTCCACCCGGATGTGATGTCATTGATTGTACCGATAGCATCGTGTCGCCAGGACTCGTCGATACGCACCATCATCTATGGCAAGCCCCGTTGAAGGGCCTCTTTGGCGACATGGCCTTCATCCCGTACATGGGAGTCAGTAAGTCAGCCTCTTGGTCATTAGTAAATAAGTCTGGCATGAGGTTGCTAACTATAACCAGTCATGACTTGTCCGTTCTCGTTCAAACCCCAAGACCTTTTCTGGTCCAACTTGGCTGGAGCTCTTGAGGCTGTTGATGCTGGGACGACGACAGTGCTCGACCACGCTCACTGCAACTACTCCAAAGACCACAGTGCGTTTCCTTGACACAAACCTCATAAGTGTTTGACTGATTGGCTTTGTAGGTCAAGAAGCCATCGCAGGTACAATCACCTCGGGCATCCGTTCCATTTTTGCATACGGGCCAACGGGGGTCATGACTAGCGCTCCACCCAAACCTGAATGGGCTGATTATCTCCCCGATTGGCTCGTACCAACCATGGAGAAGCTGTCAAAGACTAGGGCACTTACCCAAGACGATGCACTTGTGCGGCTTGGGTTCAGTTTTGACGGCTGGTTCCTCCCAAAGCAGGTGGTTGTAGGCCTATTCGACAAGGTCAAGTCCTTGGGAGTCAAGGTCATCACATCGCACTATTGCCGCTTCAAGGGCGAGAAGAGTCCCAGACTTCCCGAATTGCTCAAGCAGTATAGTCTCCTTGAGAGAGGCATTGTTTTGTCCCATGCGGGAGGTGCGACGGCAGAAGATGCCACGATTATGAAGGAGGCTGGGGCGTATGTCTCAGTGACGCCCAATACCGAGATGGCCATGTCGGTCGGACCCCCGGTCGTATTTCGCCATGATCTTCCAGATATGGATTCGGTATGCTCTTTCGGAATTGACTGCCATAGCGCCACGAGCTCAAGTCTCGTCAACGAAATGCGCATGGGTCTCCAGCTCGCCCGCGCACATGATAGCCTCAGGCACTATCAACGGGGCGAGCTCCCCAAGGGCATCTATCACACTACCCACGAAGCTTTCAACATGGGCACCATTAAGGGAGCTAGAGCCTTGCGCATGGAAGACCAGATCGGTACCATCGCAGTTGGCAAGAAGGCTGATTTAGTGGTTTTCTCAGCCTCTAGCCCCGCCATGTTTGGCGCAGCGCAACAGGATCCTGTCATGGCCATTGTGCTTCACTCGAGCATCGGCGACGTGGAGCATGTTCTCATAGACGGAAAGGTTCGAAAGAGAAATGGCAAGCTGCTGCCGGTAGAAAAAGCAGAGTGGGATGAAGATAGTGGAGAGTTTGTACAGACCAAGGATGAAATCGGTTGGCGTGAGGTATCGGCTTGGGCCCTGGACATCCAGGAGCGCTTCGTAGCCAAACTGAAGGAATTTGATCTTCCACAGATTCAAGAGGTTACTGCACGTTTGTTTCATCTTATCTGAGACAACGGAGGGGTATTTGATGTTTGTGAGAGCTCAAGTTCTGGGATGGTGGCGGGAGATGCAAGTGGGAGGTGCACTAGCGCTCATTGTACCTGTACATAAGCATGACAGCTATCATATTATGAGTTCAAGCTGCTTGAATGGGAACTGAAAAGCCCTTGTTTGCTGATCTTGAAGTCTCTCCAACTCCGCATCTGCTCGGCTCGTTCCTCGTTCCTCGATCCGGAAGATCCACTAAAATGACCAAACTAGCCAATCGGGGCACAGGCCGACGCCGGACATGAGCGGCACGAAGACCGCGGTCAACCTCCGACTGGGTCTTGTTTCTCAGGTCCCAGCTCACAGAAGAACACAAGAAAATGCCTGAGGCCATTTGGACCTAGACCCCTGAACTTCAGCCAATCCACGCTTATTCGATTCTGTTACCTCAAGGCACCTCAAATTACTACGCAATATTCCATCATGGCAGTCCAAGGCGAGCTTGATCTAGCGACAACCCTGTCGTCGCTACCCCCTGTCAACCCTGCCAGTCTGCAACTGCGCGAGAGACTCAGATCAGACATTCGAAATCCATCGGCAAAGACTCCCTTGTTGGTTATTCTTGACGATGATCCCACAGGAACACAAACCTGTCATGATATCACTATCCTCACTGTCTGGGATAAAGAGACCCTCCTCTCAGCTTTTAAAGCAACCGAAGCTGGAAGCGGTTTCTTCATCTTGACCAACTCACGGGCGTTTCACCCGGAACAAGCCAAAGCGCTTATGATCGAAATCTGCACCAGCTTGAAGGCTGCTTCACAAGAGACTGGCGTACAATATGAAATTGTGCTGCGGGGCGACTCCATCCTCAGAGGTCATTTCCCTCTTGAGCCCGACGCTGTGGAGGAAGTTAATGGCCCGGCTGATGCTTGGATACTTTGCCCCTTCTTCCTACAAGGCGGGAGATACACAATCGACGACATTCACTATGTTGGCGAGAATAACCGATTGATCCCAGCCGCACAAACACCTTTTGCGAAGGATGCAACTTTTGGCTACAAGAACTCGAACCTCAGGGACTACGTCGTCGAGAAGAGTAACGGGAAAATTCCGCGTCAAGACACAGCTTCGATAGATCTGGATACGATCCGCACGAAAGGAGAAGACGGAGTTCTTGAGCTAATACTGCAGCGACTGAAGGAGTCCAGTTCGCGCGTCGTTTTTGTTATCAACGCTGTAGCGGACGAAGACATCGATGTCGTTGTCGCTGCGCTTCTTCGAGCATCGCAACTGGGAAAGCGGTTC
Source organism: Fusarium decemcellulare (assembly GCA_013266205.1). Lineage (NCBI taxonomy): Eukaryota > Fungi > Ascomycota > Sordariomycetes > Hypocreales > Nectriaceae > Fusarium > Fusarium decemcellulare. The sequence continues at coordinate 25,507 of JAAGWO010000158.1, forward strand.
CTCTTCCGAACGGGAGCCGCATTTGTTTCATCACGACTCGCCATCTCTCAGATTGCACCTCTTTCCGCAAAGCAACTAGGGCTGGCCAGCAACCGCGGCGGTCTTATTATCGCGGGGTCATATGTTCCTAAGACAACGGCACAGCTGACGGCTTTGGTGGAAAAGTCCGGCACTAAACTCACACCAATTACACTCAACGTCAAAACCTTGTTGGCATCTCCCGAGGAAGGTCAGGCAGATATCCAACGTACCATCCAACGTGCCTCAGAAGAGATTAAGCGAGGCCAGGATGTCTTAATAATGACGAGCAGAGAGCTCATCGTTGGACAAGACGCTGTGGAGAGTCTGGATATTGGCTCAACCGTGGCGAAGGCATTGGTATCATTCCTTCAGCAGCTAGAAGAGAAGCCACGCTATATCATTGCGAAGGGAGGTATCACGTCATCAGACATGGCGACGAAGGGATTAAGGATGAAGAGTGCACTAATTCTTGGTCAAGCCGCTCCCGGAGTTCCTCTCTGGAGGTGCGATGAGGCCACCTCAAAGTGGCCGGGTTTGCCTTACGTTGTGTTTCCTGGTAACGTTGGGTCTGATGACACTTTGTTCGAAGTCGTCGAGAAGTGGAGGGACGGGAACTGAATAAAGTCAGCTTATTAATAAACTGAATAAAAAAGAACGATATATTTTGTCGACTTTCCAAGATACGCAATATTGACAGGATTCCAAATCGACGGGGGTTCGTCAACTTCACTCTCGGCCATCCCACTTTCTTTGTCAAATCACCACCCGACACAAGTGACCCGCCTGTTCAGCTTGGTAATTGCCTGTGCCTTGCAGTGGCATGATAGAAAACCAAGCTTACAAAGCGCACACATTGCGATCGGGCCGATCCGAGGATCAACGTTTAGCCTTGCTGTAGATAAATTCTGGTGATCTTATTTTGCAATACTGGCTACCTATGCGAAGCACTTCAACTCACCAGCATCATTAGATATGGCCTACAACCGCATTGCAATATTTGGACATCGGGGCTGGGTTAGCTCGGCCATTGTAGATGCTCTGGCGGCCTCGGGTGCTCCGATAACTGTCCTGTATCGATCAACTTCCGATACACCGAGCCTTCCAAGCCATGTGAGAAAGATTGAAGTGGATCTAGAGGACGAGACAACCGTCATCGCGGCCTTGAAAGACATTGATATTCTCATGTACGCGCTTCGGAATACCCCCCGCCTATAATACGCGCTCCTAAACCATTCAATAGATCCCTTGCCGGGCTTCAAGAAATGCAAAAGCAACTTGCGTTTGTCAAAGCAATCCCCCATACCAATGTGAAGCTCTTTTGTCCATCAGCTCTTGCGGCTCACTACGACGAGCAGGGCCTCCGCATCCCCGACATTCGTGCCAAACATGAGGTCGAGTTGGCTACTGAAAAAGCTAGTATTCCGATCACAACTGTTCTTCCAGGGAATTTTGCCGAACTTGCTCTAAGCACGTTGTAAGTCGCAAGTCTGCGCCGACTTCCTACCTAGAACTTGTGAAGGCTAACCCCGTGGGTCTTGCGTAGGGCTCTGGGTGTCGATATTCCAGGAAATAGACTTATTTTTACGGGTGACAGCGATCAGCATAAGTTGAATCTTTGGTGAGTCTGCCTTCTCATGCCCGGTCCGTCGTCTAACATAAGGCGCATTACATAGTACTCGCGAGTATGTGGCGGCAGCATACGCATCCATGTTTGCGACAACACCCATATCACAGCTAAAGAATCGCTCGCTCCGCATATCCGAGTTGGCACCAACTGGACAAGAGATAGCCTCTGCACTACATTCCAAGCACGGAACGGCCCCGAAAATCACCAAGAACAGTTCAGACCTGGTCAATGCCAAGGTTGAAGACTGTCTGCAGACAGGAGGTCTTTTTGCCCTGCCTTGGTACTGTAGAAAGATCTGGGGGGACGGCAGACAAGCTAAAATGGTTGGCGAGGATATCTGGGATGTTCCAGACTATTCCAAAGCTGATCTCACGGGGCTTATCGTTGAGGGAAGGCTGAAGCCCTATTGAGATTTGCCTCTCACCGTCACGTCATATTTTGAGACTAGTTTTGAGAATTCATAGACAAGACTTGGAGGAATTGCGGTCTGGAGCTCATGAGATTGAATGCGGTGTCCTCGGTCTTGACATAGAATGAAAGAGACGGTGATAAAAGGAGAAGAAAGTATGATCGGCCTATATCTTATGTCAAAGAAAGTATGGCTTAGTCCGATTCGCCTGATTCCAAAAATTTGCACCGACATTTCTTTGCATAAAACTCTTCCTCTGCGCCAGAAAAGTCATGCACGCACTCAGCCTCACTGCCGTGTATCTCATCGCAACAGTACTGGCGGCAATCTTTACAACCTTCATCCTCAAAGAAACGTTCACCCCGCATCCAGGCTTGGTCTTCTCGTGTCCAGTTACGACTACGTCTCAACCACTCGGCTGTACTGTAATGCCCTTCTTTCCAAGCAAGTTCTATCGCTCGAACAAATTGGCGACGTCCTGTCCCGGCGACAAGAGCTCCATGGTGAAGCAGGAACTCCAACATGTCAAGCCTGCCATGTTCTGCTGCACCCTCCAGGGCTGTTCTTCCGTTCTGCCTCGCTGCTCGAGCATTGACACGAGCCCCAAGCTCCAGTAACTTCTTCGCAAGTCCAAGATGTCCGTTTATCGAGGCGAGCTGTAGAGCCGTAACGCCTCTGTCGAAGGCTGCTGGAGCATTGATGTCTGCTCCCTTGTCCAGAAGGTAGCTCACCAGGTCCAAGTTACCCGAATAGACAGCAAGCTGAAGTGGAGAATGGCCGCGTGGAGACAAACGATCGTAATAATTAATGTCTGCCCCGTGTTCCAGGAGGCGACTGGTGGTGTCTAGGTCGCCCAATCCGACAACGATTTGAAGCGGGGAGTCATTGCCATCATTCTCCATGTTTAACAGGCAACTGACGGCGAATGAGTCGTGCTTCTGAATAGCGAGCTGAAGCGAGAAACGATGCATTTCGTCGATTTGCGCCCCCTTTTGTAACAAATAACTGACCATCTCTAAATCTCCTAATCTGGCAGCCATTTCAAGTGGTGATTGGACCTCTTGGCCCCGCACGCGTTCATTGATATCTGCTCCAGCATTGAGAAAAGACCGTACAAGCTCTTTGTTCCTCGTCGCAACTGCGCTGGTCAATGGCGCTATCGTCTCGGAGGTTGACGGAGCAAGATTATCAAGTCGTTGCTGATCTGCAGCCAATAGTTCCATGCATAGGATGCTCTGTGTACGGGCAATCATGGACCAGGTGAGTTTATCTGCACGATAACCGTTTCGCAAAAGCTCTTGGAACCCTTTAGTGTCTTGACCCAAAGCAGCAAAGGCCAGTGGACTGCCTTGAACACATCTCCGACTGGGCCATTGCCGATGGTTCTGTATTGTAATAGCCTCGAAAAGGTTGTCTGGTTTGTCTCTATAAGTTAATGGGACAAGAGCCAGGGCAGACTGCAGCCCTGTAGAACGCGGGATATGATCGAGGAGTCTCCGTAGAAGATCGAGATCTCCAGACATGGCAGCTAGGCCAAGAGCGGTACCCTCTAAGAGATGCCGCTTTGCGTGTTTAGGGCGATTGATAAGGAGCCTATCAACGAGGGCTCGACGTCCAGCTTGAACGGCTGTACATAGTGACGCCCCGTCATAGTGGCCATCCATTCCTTCAAACACCTCTTGAAGAATGTCGTCGTTTCCCGCAATGATTGCTGCCTCAAGACAACTTATTCCTTCTTCATCTTTGTCTGATAAACTTCCGCCATGGTGCAAAAGAAGTGCGATTAGATTCTGGTTTCCGAGCTTGATAGCTGAGACGACTTCACCGCCATGAAGTGCCGCCCCTGCTTCCAAGAGGGCCTTGACAGTACCGAGCCGAAGCTGAGAGTTACTGGTGACCAGACTGCGCTGGAGCACACTGCTTCCGAAACTATCTTTCTCGTTGGGGTTCCCACCTGCAGCCAGGGCGGCTTTCAGCGGCTCTTCCATATGATATTGAGCGAAGGCCAAGACTTCGCCCCCAGCCGGTCTCGCCCCCGCGTCAATCAGGATTGCAGCACATTTTAGATCATTCTCGCTCCATGAGCGGCCCCGTGTGCTCGATAGACGCTCCAAGGTGGTTTGAGGCGCGTCGTCGTTCCAAACCATGGCTGCATTGACATCAGCTCCCTCGCGAATTAAGAAACGTAGTATTCTTTCGCGTCCCTCCCCGGTGGCGACATATACTAGGCTGTCGAGCACACCACCGTAGAGCCATAAAAGAAGTTGACAAGTGCTCAAGTGATCCCATTTGATGGCTGCATGCACAGGTTTGATATTTCGCCGGTTGCAACTGCCACCGACGGGGTGCATTTCATGGAGGCGGCGGATAGTGTCATCATCACCTTTCTTAGCAGCAGCTATGAAAACATCCGGTGTGATATAGTCAGCCGGTCGATGCTGGGATGACACATAGTCCAGGACAATATTCATGTTGTCCCCTCCATCCTCAATAGCAAGACTTAAGACCGTTTCTTCGCATAGGAGAGAGGGCCAAGATGCCGCAAGCTTCATTGTTGTAATGAGACCAAAATCTTGTTGGAGAACTTTCAAAAACAGATCAGGGTTGTTTAATCTTCTGGCAGCCAAGAAAGCATGCTGGAGGTTGATCGAGTCGAAGTAAGGGAGCAGGAGCTCTATCATGTGTAATTGAGACGGAATTGAGATGCCATTATTTTCCAGAAGCTCCAAGATTGGTTGATTGCCACAAATCGCCTGAGTTGCATGGATACTAGCATGGAAGTTGAGAAGTAGCCTGACTAGCTCCGGGGAACCGGCCCTGATAGCCTCTCGGAGAGGCGTAGTTTTGTTAGATGGTGAATAGTTGTATTTTGACCCTAGGGGGAAATTAGGGTCTTGGCCTGATCTCAAGAGCCAAGTTACAATATCCCAAGGTTTCCTCGAGAATGTGCGGTTTTTTGAAGTTAACCAGAGAATTTCGTTCTGGAACAATTTTTCCATGAATGCTTTGATGACGATGTCTTGTTCTTTCAGTTGGGGATCAATTTGAAGATGCAAAATACCGGATTCAAGAAAGAGGTCGCGAAAGGCTACCCAGCCATAGAAAGCGGCGACTTCCATTCCATTGACCAGTTGATAGATGGCTATCCTAAGACAGTCAAACATCAGCTTACTGCTTCTGCCAGTGAGTAGAACCTGAGCTGTTTCTAAGTGCTCCCCGGGGTACCATTCTGGCATCGTCTTGCCAATGGTGGATGTTAGTCTCGAGATGGAAGTATCAGGGTCAGTCTTGTGAGCTTGGCTCAACCCGCCCGCTAGGACTGAAAGCAGGTGATTGATCTGTGTCGTCCCAGGTTTGGGCTGTAGGGTGGTGGTGGCTGGCCTAAGTCGGTCAAGAACCCCTATAGTGAGATATGTTAGCGGTATTTTCCTTGATCTTCATCATGAGCCTTAATACCATACAAATAGCCGCTGCAAAATCTCAGCCAGGGAAGAGATTCTGGCCACTCGAAGTCCATTAGGAGCGGCGGCGGCGTGCAAACTATGAGTTGTGAATTTGATGGAGAGGGGTGAGGGGACCGTTCTATTGTAGGGTGCATTGTTAGAAAGTAGCGACTTGAGGTGAATGGTTGCACGTACGTCGAGAAAGCTGAGTGAAAATGTTCGTTTCGCGATGACGACTTGTCGCTTTGTTGATGGTCGACTGTTTGAGACGTTTTCCGCAGTAGATCACGTCACTGTTCTTGCCCTCGAGCTTGCGTTTGTTGATTTTGCGGTCTATGGACTGCCATGTTTCCCTGTCAATGTTTTTCGAGAATCCCCACGTCTTGAGTTTGTGTTCAAGCTGTGCTTTTCTAGAGTATCGTCAGTCCTGCGTTAGCAAGGTGCCATATTTAGGTACAAACTTGATGTGAAGGCCCCGACTCCGCAACAAGATGACAAGGTCCTGCAGTGAAGTATCTCGCATAAGATACTCGGTTTTAATGAAAGGCTTGTGCTTGAGCCAGTGATCCTCAGTCAGTTGCGGTTTGACCGCGAGCATGGTAGAGTGCTGCACCCGTGCCTGCTCCTCGGCTGTCAGATCGCACTGCATGGTGGAATGGCACACCGGGCGTGGCCCAGGCAATACCAGAAACAATCCACAGTGCTGCGAAAATATGTATAAAAACGGCCGGTAGTAAATATACCACAGCCGAGCTTTCTGATGGAAGAAAAGGGGATATCGATAAGTTTGGTGAGCTGGGGATGAGAATGAATGGGAGGATTATTTGCGGAAGTCAGCATCTATTTGTATCTGTCGAGGCTCTGGTCTTTCACCTGCTGATTGGCTGGTGCCAGAATCTGAAGTGGCTTGCCAAGCCAACCTGATCCAGCATGTTCGGGCACACTTTATATGCTGTGCAGCAGCCACAAACCCAAGGCAGCCAGTGATTCGTCCCGTCCAGAATCTCAAAGGCGGGCGCTGGGATCAGACTCGAGCAATACGCAATCGGTAGCCACGTTTCAGCAGGCCCATCATCCGATTCGCTTTGTCCAGAATCTGAAATCCACTTTGAAGGCGTGACCGTCTGAGAGTGGCTGATGCCGCAATCTGAGTACCACAAGCTAGAAAAAGAACCCCTATCACTGGTTGGTGCCGGAATCTGAACAAAAATGAAGCACTTTGCTACTGGCGGGGGATATGCGCGAGCATGTTGTTAGAAATATGCCCATTCGACCCCTTCCGCTCCATCTCTCTCAAATATTTAAATCCTCGCTCGACCTTCCTTTTTCCTTTGCAGGTCCGTTTTTACCGACAACGAGCAAGTCGATGTTTCATCCAACGGTCTATCACATATCTGAACAGTAATCCGGCCTGAATTGGCGTAACCTGCCCGGTCAATTACTGTCTCGATCCTTACATTCACATTACGGGCAATCTTTCCAACACGGCGATCCTAAGCACTTGTACCGGCATGAACATTGAGGCTATTGTCGCAATTGTCACACTGGCAGTTGCTATACCCCCGACGCTTTACGTCGTGTGCACATGGTATAAACGACGAGGTCAAACTTCACGTGGGTCTTTGTGACAACCAGGAGGAATCAAGATGAGCTGACTTGAAGATCAGTGCAGGCCTCAAGTCACGCGATTCGGGGAATGGAACCTCTAAGGCGTCAATCGGAGCTCTTTTGCTCCGTGTCGGAGCAGAGCATCCTCTTCGGTCTGCGATTTGAGGAAGGCATTTCATTCCATCGGACAAGATCTCTGGATGCGCCGTTTAGCCTCGTGTAGAGTGCTGGGCTGCCAGGAGACCTGGAACCGACGCTCTGTTTTTGTTGGCTGGTAGTTTCACTGGGAGTACATCCCTAGCTTAGATTCCTAATATCTTACATAGATTTGGGTACTTGTTATAACACCTAGAACCCTCTGGGGAGGGCGCGTCAGTAAAGCCTATAACTTCGGTCGGGGGCAATGTTACGACAGGTAGATCTCTTCGAAGCCAGTCTAGCTGGTCCGATGTGGTCCGCCAAGCAATTGCCCCCGAGGGCTCCGTATGGCAGCCAAATGATAAATCAAACATTGGAAACTGAACAACATGATCGTCGAAGGTCGTCGGCCACGTCCTAACTGGTTTTCTCTCAATATATCTGACCAGGAAATTGACGATACCTTATAAGGCTCTGTCATTCTTCCAAGCAAGGGATATTCCAGGCAGCAGCTGATTAATGCCGTCCCTTCCAATCACATGCTGGGGCGGCTTGCAAGCCCCCGCCGTGCACCTTGAACGCTCCCTTCAACAACACCTTTCCCAATAGCATCTACGATTAGCATTGTACCGGGCGGCAAAATTGACTGACATAGGCCGATTAGAGTTTTCAGGTCAAGGCAAGTAATTCATGCACTGAACGAACCATCAGAACTAATGGTGGCTTGCTAGATGGGAGCGGACGCTTTCGATAACGACGGGGCTGGTCCATCATTTTGCATGCTCGAAATGATGATATGTGATGACACGGTTTACTACGTCTTCATGTGCAATGGCAAGCGCTTCCATATCACCATCGAGGCCAACAACCTAAAGGGCGAGGGGAACTTGCGGGAAGAATTCATCAAGTTCAAAGACGATCCTGACGCAATGGAGGAATTCCAGGATTGGCTTCTCAAGCCACTGGAGGAAGCAATGAACGGCCTGGCCCCGATCCCGGCGCAGGAGACTCGCAATCCTACAACGCTGCTTGACTACTTTTCTGCCCCGATATTTCCATTCGCTCTCATCAACAAAGACGGTGTTCTTCACGCCGTTCCAGAAGAATACGACCCCGACCTTCACGATGATCCAAACCCGAGAACTCAGATCGTCGACAAATATCCAGATTCCACCTTTGGGCCCTCTCCTTCCGATGCTGATAGCCTAATGTTACGGGACATGTATTCGGACCTTATTCTCTGCTCTGCATTACCACCTGTTCCTCTCATTCCAGCCTCAGAGTTGAAGCGCGTCGAGGATGGACTACGAAGCTACGAGTTCAGCGATATCCCTAAAAAAGTCCAACGAAACGGCTCCACTGAAATGTTGTATTTTGAACCTGGTTTCAAAAGCGACGGTCACCGGAGAGAAATTGAGATGCTGAAAAAGATCAGCTGCAGCGGCAAATTTGATCCACCATTCCGCACTTCGAAGATTGTTGGACTGGTCGTGTGGGATAATGATCCCGCATGTCTGATGGGTTTGCTTTTGGAGTACATTGATGGCGAAAATCTCCAGTGGCGAGCGGATGATGCCACAATCGAGATGAAGATGAAGTGGATTAATCAAGTCGAAGCGACGATGAGGCGCCTACATGAGTACGGCATCATCTGGGGAGCCGTAAGCTCATACGAGGTTATTATTGACTCGGATGATAATGCGGTAGTGGCTGGCTTTCGAGGAGGCTATAATCCCAGTACATCACACGCGAATTGAACGGCACCATTGAAGCAGACTGGATAGGATTCGAGCACATGAAAGGCGACATACTTGAATTGCATGAGAGAGGTGGGAGCCGGGCTAGCAAGCTATAAGCAGTTGTATTTGAGTCTTTCCCGGAATGAACACCGCTGTTTTGACCATCTCACGAGCGCCTTCAAGTGTTCACTCTCTCGGCCCGTAGCGGCCCGGAGAGCATCATCCAGACCAGATTAACAAGGTTGTTTCCGAAGCTTCCATGCATCGGGCAGCGGGTGAAGTATCGGACCACCAATCGTATGCCGGTGCTACTCCGCATTTTCGCGCCATGACTCCGTGCCTGCGTCTTCTTAGAGCGATGAAGCCGATGGCAACGTCTGGTTTGAATGCGGGGAAGCATGGAATTGCCCTTGGCGGTTTGCTGATCGCCGGCCAAATGCCGAGAAGGGAAGCTGGTGTCGCTCCGGGCACCCGAAGCCGACAATATCCCCGATTGAAACAACCTGGGGAAGAGAGAAATAGACTCTTTTCAATTGACGATGAGATCAGATTATTGGAGCGCTACTGCAACATAGGGCCACTGGATGCACATGTCAAAATAAGGTCACAAGACGCCGGGACAAATTTGCAAGGAATCTGTGGGGAATGACATGTGTTTCGAGTATATAAAGCCAATGGAAAATTCCCGCAGAATCTCAGCACCGAGCTGGCGACAGTAAGGCCTCTGAACCAAATAGTCTGCAATGGCTCGCTTTGCTTCGATCCTCCTTGCCGCACTCTCGGCCTTCAAGGCCCAAGCTGCTCTCGACGTCATCCCAGGAGCCACTTGGACTGCAGTAAGTTAACATTCATGAGCTCTTCTGGTTTTTATGCTGACCTTGCGCTTCAAAGACCAACACTGGAGAGCATGTCCAAGCTCATGGTCATGGTCTGATGTGAGTGGAATGACTTGGGCAGTTCGGCCATGAGGCTGACACTCGAACAGTGAAGTTGGCGGAACCTACTACATGATCGGCGAAGACAAGACCGACGGCACCTATTTCCAGAATGTGAATTGCTACTCCTCTAAGGATTTGGTTGAGTGGACTTACGTGGGGGCTCTGCTTTCTCGGACTGAGGAGGCAGGCGATCTCGGTCCTCAGCGCATCGTGGAGAGACCCAAGGTTATTTACAACGACATCACCAAGAAGTATGTGTTGTATCTGCATATCGACAGCCCAGACTACAAGGATGCCCGTGTTGGAATCGCCTCAGGTGACAGCGTGTGTGGTTCTTATACCTATCACCGCAGCTTTAGGCCTCTTGGTCGCCAGAGCCGAGACATGGGACTCTTCAAGGATGATGACGGGGCCGGTTATCTCATGACCGAAGACGTAAGTGTAGCTTGTCACCTGGGTTTAAGGATTCGATGCTAACAGTATGGTAGCGTGAGTTTGGAACTCGCATTATGGCCTTGTCCGAAGACTACCTCAACGTCACCGAGATCACCTATGAGTGGGAGTACTTTGCTGAGTCTCCTGCTATGCTCAAGAAGAATGGCCATTACTTTATTTTTGGCTCCCACTTGACAGGCTGGAATCCCAATGACAATGTGAGAAATCCCCCATGGGTTCTGTCTTGGTCTTATGAAGCTAATGTTTCCCCATCAAACAGGTCTACAGCTACGCCACATCTCTCTCCGGGCCCTGGTCCGAATGGACAGAATTTGCTCCTGTTGGATCAAACACCTTCCGAAGCCAGGTCAGCTACATCCAGCCATTGGGCACAGACAACGCCATCTACATCGGTGATCGATGGGTCTCAACCAACCTGGCTGCGAGTACCTACATCTGGCTACCGCTCACTGTCTCCGGCACCAAGGTTACTCTCGAGTGGCGGGACAGCTGGTCTCCCGATGTTGCCAAGGGCACATGGTCAGAGCGATCTGGCGAGACCAGTATTGAGGGCGAGGATGGGGAGCTAGCTGGCGGCGCTCGAGTCATCTCCTGCAGTGAGTGCAGTGGAGATCAGGCAGCGGGTTATCTTGGAGGTGATGAAGACGGAACTGTGACCTTCAAGGATGTGAAGAGCTCAGGCGGCCGCCAGACTATCAACATCAAGTATCGCAACGGAGACACTGGATCCCGACATGCGAGCGTTTCGGTCAATGGCGAGTCGCAGCGCGTTGCGTTCTTGTCTACCAGGCATGCCTCGAGTGAAGCTGGCAGCAGCTCTCTGCACTGCGACTTAGATGAGGGATCCAACACGATCGTCTTCTCAGCCGTTGATGGTGGCTGGGGTCCTGATGTCGATGAGTTACTGGTACCGAATTAGTTGGGACTTGGGGAATGTACCTCGGATGGAGGGGTAAGAGATTGTGCCGAAGTTGAGATACTCTTCAATTTATCCGGTCTATCAGCCACTTCCATTAGATGAATGCAGTTGATCACCACACTTGGCATTGAACTTCCAGACTAGAATATCCCAAACCACTCTCACTTTGTAACTTTGCTTGTAGCAAGTTATTTAAGGTTGCCCTAACCCTTAGTAAGAGATGGGCTATGCATGACCTCCAACAGGAAGGAGCTTAATTATCGGCAACGCGTGGCAACAAAGTTCCCCATGTCGGCTCAGGAAATGTGGGGTTATTAACCAGTCAATGTGTGATCATTCGCCGTGAGCCCGAGGAGAAATTAGTGCTCACACAGAATCCTTGATCAGGCGTTGACCCCCGCATGGGATGCGGGCAGTGCATAGTTTATCTGATGATCGCCAGGAACAAAAGACACTTGCCCTGTTTAGTTTTCTCCTCGCGTTTCAATCTTTCTCCTTACACGGAAGACTTTGGTAACCATGAGGCTTCAAACCGTCCTGGCGTTTGCGCGTGCCGCCGACGCGTCGACTGTTCTTCAGCTCAATGGCACCACTTACTTCTCCCCAGGCTTTGACGTCGGCTCCGTCGGGGTTGGCGATTCAAGTGTTACGGAGGTTTTGCCAGTGACGTACCTCGGTCAACTGCCTGCATCAGTCAGTGATCTGAACAAGCAATTCGACCAACTCTTGAACGGCGACGATGTATTTTCAGACTCATTCATGTCAACTGTCATCTTCCCAGATGATTCCCAGGTTTCAGACGAAGTCAAGGAACACCTCAAGTCGACTGGTACTGAGATGTTCGTATCGACATCCGGGGAGACGTTGCCATCGGGACCATATTTCCTTCAACCCTCTGGCGCCCTAAACAAGGTCTATAGGCTATATGTCGACTATAACATGGCCTTTACACAGGGTGTGATCGAAGGCCAAGACGGTAAATACCTACCGTCTGTCGCCGCAGCTGATGAGAGTGTCAACGCTGCCATCAGTATCCCAGTTCCCTCACGCCATTACTACCCGAAGCCATCTCTAGAACGGCCTCTATCGGGAGTTCGTCTAGCTATCAAGGATATTTTTCATCTCAAAGGTATCAAGACTGGTGCTGGCTCTCGTGCTTACTTCGACCTCTATCCTCCTGCCAACGAGACAGCAGCATCCCTCCAACGACTTATTGATTTAGGCGCCGTTGTCGTCGGCAAAGTCAAGACAACGCAATTTGCTAATGGCGAAGCTCCTACGGCAGGCTTTGTCGACCAACTCGCACCGTGGAACCCTAGAGGCGATGGCTACCAAACCCCTGGGGCGTCTTCGTGCGGAACCGGCTCGGCCTTAGCATCTTACGACTGGTTGGATTTGGGTACGGCGACTGATACTGGCGGCTCTGTCCGTATGCCTGCGAAAGCGAATGGAGTTTTCGGTTTGCGAATCACCAATGCAAGCCTTTCACTGGACGGTATCGTGCCAATTACGGCCAAGATGGACACGCCTGGACTCATTGCTCGCGACGCCAAGTTGCTTCAGACTGCGTATACGAATTGGTTCAAGGCCGAGTTCAACTACATATCGTTTCCGAAGCGAATTATCTTGCCCGAGGAATTTTGGCCAACAGCGAACCGGACTTCTATGCCCATTTTTGAGAGGTTCATCAAGAAGCTATCTGAAATTCTTGGTGCAGAAGTTGAGAATGTCAACACAAATGCTTCTTTCATTGATTATACTGGTAACCGAAGTGGTCTCTCAGCCGGCGTCAACAGGTTCCCCGATGTTATGTTGTGGGACCAGTGGCAAGGCATGGGCAAGGTATTTACATCGGAATATCAAGTGCGGTTCGGTCGATGGCCATTCCTGAACCCCATGACCCGCTTCGCGTTTGCCGCGGCACAAGAGCTTGATCATGAGCGTTACGACCAGGCCGTACGGCAGCTTGAGGTCTACAAGGAGTGGTTTACCTCTAAAATTGTGACGACTTGTGATGATTCACTTGTCGTCTATCCCATCGGCTCGGGAAATGAAGAATATCGGGACGATTCGCTTCGTTCAGACCTTCCAGGTGCATCAGGTGCTTATCCTCACATCATACAAGCTTCTGGCGCCGGCCTACCGGATTACACAGTACCGATTGGAACTCGCAAGTACAGATCAAAGATCAGTCAACGAGAAGAAGAACTACCTGTCAGTGTTGGGATAATTGGTGGTGCTGGATGTGATCATATGCTGCTGGATCTCATTGTCAAGTTGGGGGAAGAAATGGATGGGTTCAAGTCGACCGTCAAAAGCGGTAGAACACTATGGTAGATATTATTTCATGTGCTTATATACTACAGTTTATTCTATATTCGAAGCTCTATATGTATCAAATATCATGCACTCCTCAAATTTTAACTACTTAGTACCGTCAGACCCAGCCCGACAGAACTTTTGCCAAACACTTCCCTCATTATCCGGGTCACGGATGGGCTCTAGTAAATTGCCCAACTCCTTCATTCGTTGGGCGACCAAAGTAAACATGCCACCTAATACGCGCATATCAGCTCTGGTGTCCCAAAGAATATTCGTGGCAGGGTATAGCAAACCTTCTGCGTGCCATAGAATATGGCAATGGAATGGCCATATACCTGGGTTATTTGCCTCGATTCTTATCACAACGTGTGTCAAGCCTGGAACAGTAACCGTGTCCCGGCGCATGGGATTCTGAAGGCTCCACGTCGTTGGGTTTGCCCCGAACAAGCCTTCGCCCCAGCCTACCACCTGGAAGTTTTGGCCTATGCTGAGGTTAGTTCACAAACTATAATCTCACGATTCAACTTAAGAGTTTTAATACCACTGCAAATTGTTAGTGAGTGTTATACCTTCTTGCCGGGGTTGACGTACTGTAAATGCCAAGGATGGATCATCATGTTCTTCGAGTTGATGACGATCTGTGCTCCTCCATCATCATCTAGGGAGTGCAGGACATGCTGATCTGGCCCAAAGTCCCAGTCCATATTCTTTGTTTTGGATTCGCCTGATGCTGACGGCTGGCTCGCAACCCATAATGTTGCGTTGTCCAACACTGGCCTGAAATAAGTCTATGAATTGTTAACTCAGTCAACAACACAGAAAGTCCTCTTCTGATACGAACTTCGTTTATAAGAGTCCTCGCGCCTTCTTCACTCTTTATAACACGAAAGTCGAAGTAATGACGGTTTCCAGAGCCGACTTTGTATGCTCGCTTCTCTCTCATTGGGCGTGGGAGGTCGAATGGTAAGTCACTGCATTCGTCAACCCATGGCTCACTACCAACGCCAGTATTGTTTGTGCTTTTGAGGTTCCATGGCTTTCCTATTAACTTGACTTCGGTGTCAGTGTCGTCGTAAGATAGGATTGCGGTGGCCTCGAACTTGGTGGTAGGCATCCACTCCTTCTTGTGGCCCATGTAATGGAAGCATGATCGCGCTGCAACTGCACGCATCGCGTAGTTTCCGACAGGTTGGTCTGCGACGATAATGACTGAGTATCGCTGACCGGGGTTCATGAAGACACGTGTAGTAAGAATTGGCTCAACCTCGACGCCGTCGATCTCGACAATTTGCAAAACATGGCCATCGATAGAGAACCAGTAAGGCACGGAGGTGCTGTGGCTGATCAATCTGAGTCTGATGTGATCAGAGGCCTTGACACGTGTTGAGTAGAGCGAACCACCAGTACAGTTTGCTGATCGCTGGTGCGGATGATGTGGATGTGGATGATGTGAACTTTCTGAGTGGCTGTGGAATTTCTCGTTGACGAACGAGCAGTTGAATATGTGCTGCCCGTTGATAATCAAGTTGTCCACAGGAGGGTCCATTCCCTGCATATTAGGACTCCATGGGGGTGAAGTGCTCAAAAACTGCTTTAAGAGCTGTACGAGTTGTTAGTCTTCGTACACTCTTCCGTGTCAGTTAGTTCAAGCCTACCTGCTCCGATTGCCCATGCCACAGGTCTCCGATCATGATAATCTTGTCATCATCGACAGAAGGGATCTTCTCATCCGGATCATGAATGATCTGTGAAACAGTCAGAAGACCAAGCACTTGCGATGACCGTGGGGGCAGGGGGTCTCTTACCAATGGTCCATAAAGCCCATCGGTGTACTGAACCGACAAGTGAGCGTGATACCAGAAACTCCCCCGTTGGTCAACAAGCGTGAACTCGTATGCAAACGTTTCGCCAGGAGGAATTCCGCATTGACTGACTCCGTGGACTCCATCCATCCAGGATGTGTTTCTTTGGTCAATGCCATGCCAATGGATTGTGGTGCTCTCGTTGACCAGCATATTATTCACCACAATTCGGAGAGTGTCACCCGTATTTGCTTCAATGAGAGGCCCGGGAGATCGCCCATTGACCAGGATCATGGACTTGGATACCCCGTCGGGCGCTGCAAACTCGCGCGTGACGTTGAATACATACTCGCGCAATGTTGGTTCGTCCGTAATTTTGAAGCCTGTCTTGAGGTCCAGCTCGTCAGCCGTCGAAAAATTGGCAATTAGAGCCCCATTGCCGTTGTTTGTCGGAGTAGGCTGTGGCGGAGGCACAACTGATGTTGTCGCGTCAGCAGTTGAGTGTGTCTCGGCGACGCGGAATTGCTCCGCTATTGAATTGAACAACGTAAAGCCTGCAAGCAGGAAAACAGTGGCGCCCCAAAGGACGGCCACGATCTTGTTAGTAGCCATCGTTGGGAAATGATAACTTGGTGTTGAAATCTGTTCATGGACGCGACAATTGAAGATTTTCGACACATGGCATCATGAGAGAAGCGAGGCGCACGCGTCCAAACGTTCATTGTCGGAGAATAAAAAATCAGCTGATTTTCGCTAGAGGCCTTCGGCGATATCCCATGAAACTGGCCGCGTAAAAAATGTCCGCCTATGACAACCCTGTCTGAAACCTCGCGACGAAACAGTTTCAGGTGAGAAAACACAAGAAAACAGACTTCAGAAAAGTATCGGAATAACAGCCAATCGTAGACATTGCGCAAAATGGCAACTAGAGCTAACTGGATTTATGATTGCGACGAGGAACGTTTCTCCGCCAAGGGCTGATAAACCGCTGAGACGCGAACCACCCAGAAAGTCCTCCGCAACAGTCACAATCTGAAGAACTTAGGTCCTTGTCGGGCCAGAGATTTGAAGCGCACCGAGACGCGCATCTCAAACATCTTCTTTCAAGTGGAAGAAGGATATCTGGGAAACACCAGCAAGATAACAAACTTGCCTATCACGATTGCCGGAGCGGGGACGGCACATCCCGATCAGATGACCTCGTCAGCTATCAACAGTGGTGGGGACGGCAATCTGCGCCATCTTCTAGCTTATCATTACCCCGCAAAAGGCGTCGTCCTTTCCGTTTGCCTGTCGTCCGGAAAACACGGAGAATTACAAGATAACTTTGGTAGAAGCCGATGAGCTCCGATTGGACTTTAGCGTACAAGTTTCCCTCCTCAATGCTAAATACATATTAAGGCCAAACTCCACGTCTCCCCTCCCCGTAGATCATCTTCAACCTCTATACTCACAGACCTTAATCTCAAACCCTTCGAAGTTCATCGTTACTTATCATTACTACTTATCCTTACTTGTCAAGTCAAATCACTTCAGAAGCAATGGAACGCTACGATGTCGCTGTTGTCGGATTGGGTGCTTTGGGGAGCGCTGCCGCATACCACGCCGCCCTCAAGGGCGCCAAGGTCCTTGGTTTGGAACAATTCGAGTTTGGCCACATACGCGGAGCTTCCAGTGACACTTCTCGTATCGTCAGAACCTCGTACGGAGAGCCCGAGTATGTGTCACTCGCTCGATCTGCCTACAAGGACTGGGCCGACCTCGAGCGAAGAACTGGCCAGGAACTCTTGACCATAACCGGCGGCCTCGTCTTCTTCCCCAAAAGTATCAACAACAAGATGTTTTCAGTTGAAGGATTCACAAAGAGTCTCGATGTCAACAACGTTCCCTATGAACTCCTGACCCACCAAGAAGTGAACAAACGATGGCCTCAGTTCAACCTCCCCGAAGGCGTCAGCGCTGTGTACACAGAAGACTCAGGTATCGCTCACGCTTCCCGATCAGTTACGGCTATGCAGTATCTGGCTCGTCAACTCGGCGCTGTTCTCAAGGAGAGAACTCCGGTGGAGGCCGTCACGCCTAGCCCTGGCGGTGTTATTATCGACACACCTAAAGGCCAATTTCACGCCAAGAAAGTCATTCTCGCGACTGATGCTTGGACGAACAAGCTCCTGAAGCCCCTCAAGGCGGAGATTCCACTAGACATCATGCAAGAGCAGGTCACATATTTCAGGCCGTCGGACTCAGACCTCCCAACGTTCGAACCGTCCAAGTTTCCTGTCTGGATCTGGGGAGATGAGCCGTGCTTCTATGGCTTCCCCAGCTACGGCGAGCCAACTATCAAGTCTGGTCGCGATACGTCCAACAATCGGATGACACCAGAACAGCGCACGTTCATCCCTTCTCCCGAGCTGTTCAATCAGCTATCGAGCTTTATGGAAAACGTGATACCCCGTAAGGGCCAGGCCATTCGCACGGTAACTTGCCAGTATACTATTACACCAGACCGCCAGTTCATCATTAGCCCGTTGGAGAAACATGGCGATATTATTCTAGCTCTAGGCGCTGCGCATGGGTTCAAGTTCGCACCTGCGATCGGCCGCGTTGCCGCTGAGCTGGCGATTGATGGAAAGTCTACGAACGATGTGTCCAAGTTTGGGGTTCCCAAACTATCTGCGCCTACGAGTAAGCTATAGCATATTGTAGTCAGGCTCGTGGACAAGACGTGGATTGAACGGGAAATGGATAACTATGTCAAATTAGGGAATAAATCACAAGCATTATAAAAGCAGCTAAATGAGAACTGCAATCATGCATCAATTCGTTCAAGCATCTGCTGCTGGCAGCACAATGGAGTCGTCTGGCTATTCAAACAGGTCATATTAATCAGTCCTCAAAGAATAAATTCCTCACATATACAGCATACTAACTGAGCCTAAATGTGAAATCGATGAATGTTAATGAATTGTTGATAAGATCTCAGAATTGTATATCTCGTCATTCTTTATGGTCAAGTCCCCATGAATAATTGCATAGAGAACCTACGCACTAGGTGCCCCAGAGAATCATTCTGTGTCACCTATTTGTTTTTTATGAAGCTGCTCCCGACGTACCTACTTGGTACCTGTGATTTAGTTCGATCAGTTTCCTGATCGGCGCTGGGACGTGTTTCTAGTCACTTTGCGTCTATTGTACGTGACCGTAGTCAATTGAGGTGGAGCCCTTGGACAGGAAAAGTTGAGCTTAGCCAATTACATATTTGAACTTCCGTAGCATCTCGTGAAATTCAGAGAGTTTTGAGTTCAGCTCGGACAGTTAGTAACCAATTAAATAACTGAATACCGGCCGTTTCGTAAGGGTGGAAAAGCGGAGACATAAAGCTGACTGAATTTCACGGCATGCTATGGTATCATTGGTGCACATTCTACATACCCTGTCATATATGCAGCCAACCGCAAGCTTTGTTGCTCCTCGCGGCTCTGTATTGGCTCAGGGAACTTTTCTGCAAGCAGGCTCACTCAGGTGGCAGCTGAACCCCTTGCACTGGCATATCGGGCCCCCAGCCAGCTGAGTTAGCCACTCATAAGTACCTAGGCCACTGTCCTTTTTTTTTCACTCATGAAATCCAGGATTTTTTTGTCGTCTCCTCAACCATCAACATGGCCCCTGCAGGAGACGCGACGGGCCCAGGTGCTGAAGGCTTCGATGGTGATGATTTCTCGAACAATCTCTTCAGTGACCTCGCGCCGCTCCTCACGCTTTTCGGAGAGCAGGTTACCAAGCAGTTTCTCAGCATGAGTCTGGGCTGGGCAGATAATTTTCTCCTGGCCATGGGGCCCCTTGGCATCATCACTACCATTGTCGGCGCGATACGTGTTGGTGGAAACAAGCAGCTCAAGGCCCTTATTGGCAGGTAATGAGGACAACGGCGATGAATGAAACTTGGCTGACACCCAAGAGGGCTCGAGAGGTCCCCTCAGTTGCCGAACAGGAACTTCTTTCGTCGACATCGCAGAACGTGTGCGAAATGTGGAGTGGCCAACAGATTGTTCGCATGGTTGGCAGCTCTGAAGGGATGGAAACTTTAACGATCGATCGAAACGGGAAAATCCTAGATGTTCGAGAGGCCTTTGAACAAGACGTCATCGACGAAGGTTGGGGGCGAGATGAGTGCGACGCAGAGGTTCTTGAGAGCCTTCGCAACGCCGCTCCTAATTTAGCTCTGAACGTACAGAATGCCACGGCGCCATCGTGGGAGTTGTGGTCATGGGTTGCCTTAGGCGTGCTGCTTCAATCATGTGCTCTAGTGGTTCCCGGAGTTGCAACCTACTGCTGGAAATGGACCAAAGCTGGTGGGCAGACCCCTGAGTACGGGTATCCTTGTTTCTGCATAGGAACAGTCTGCCTGGTCGCAGGTATGCTCGGCTGTGGGCATGTCATTGAAGGGGTCACCACCGAGTATGAGTTCGGTATCAGCCCAAAGGGAAGAGAACAAGGCATAAAGATCTTTAGGCTCCAGAAGGCTCGCACCGTTGGGGACCAACGTCTCCCGTCTTGTGTCATCTGGAATGCTGAGGACAATGAATCTATCAAAATATCACGACTTAATAATCGAGATTTCAGGTGAGAGTTCAAGAGGCTTTCAGGATTGAAATACTGACTGCCTCAAGTTCTCTCGCTAGCATATCCACCGCAGCGGCTGTTGCTGGATACGTAGTTCAGTTTGTCGGTCTACGAGCCCTCCACTGTTCAGCCACCATACTCCAACTGGGCGTCGCTCTCATCATGACGTGTATTCGATCTTGGGTCAGAAGAGGTCTTGCCTCAGGCCCTCTTGTGTCGCCACTGCCCCAAGGACATGAGCTGGCCTGGCTTGCACTTTATACTGCTACAGAAGCAAAAAGGAGCATCGATAAGACGAATTTATCAGAAGCCAGCTCTACTCATTCAGGAAGTGTCCAAACCAGAGAACAACTGAATGGTGAAGCCCAGAGCTTAGAAATTAGTACATCTCGTACTAAAGGGTCGTTCCTCAACTCAACCAATGAGGGTGGCTCCGTGCTCTGGGAACTTGTTCTCGGCCATCTCCAATTGAGCCCAAGGGAAGTAGATTGGATCAGAGGAAACAGCAACCCCACCAGAACCGACCAGAGCTACAGGATACATCAATTATTCAGCCCTATACATGGTCCATGGAAGTCTTCATTGCAGGTTTTTGGGTCCGATGATATGGAAATTTCAACAGGAGAGATTTCAGATGAAACTCCCCTGCATGCCTATCAAGCGATCAGGAAGTCTATGTCGGCCAATGACACTAATAGCACAGTTTCGGCAATCTCTGACGCTTTCTCTACTATTATAGAGAACATCATGCAAGCTCTCAGTGAGACTGATACTGTGATATGGCGGGATGAAGGTCTAGAAATACCTACGAATCACTCACATCATAATGGAGCGGCTGAGATGTGGTGGACATTCAACGTCGTTAACTGTCAGCTCCGAGAATACCACAAGCCATTGAGGACGCAACAAGTTCTTCGCCTTCGTCTTCAGAGACTAAAGAAATCCCAAGAGATTTCTCACGATGGGGGCACATTTCATTGGAAGCTAGTCGATCGCGATACAATACGAGCGGTCCTATCACTGTCGATCTACACCATGACGGTGCGATCGGGATGCATTGAAGAGTCTACGTTACGAACTATGTCACGGACGAGGCCTAGAGGCCTAGCGAGTGGGAACATACCCCGGCGAAACCTGGGGTCGATTAATCGTGTTGGTCGCATTGTGGGATACGCCAGAGATGGTCACGACGAGAAGGGAAAAGTAGCAACCCTCAAGGATTGGCTGAACATGGACATCGACTCAATCAACTGGTCCAGCCGCCAGCGGGTCCATAATGCGATTGAGTACCGATGGTATCTGGGAATGTTTCTTTCTTCCCTGTCAGAGTATGTATTAGCATATCATTTACTGGTTAAGTACTTGTCGCTTACACTTGCAGTTCCGAAACATTCCAATCTCCTCCCGATGAAGCATCCGCGAGAGAACTACTTATTGAAAGCCGCCACAAATCCGACACCCTTCTTATCTGTGCACAAGAGCTACTTTCCTTATTCATGCTTGCTATCGCGTCAAAAATCGACAAGATACTTGGCACCACAACAAGGGCGCCAGGTGGCCGATCACACCGGCCTCGCCTAACAAACACCATCTTTCGAATGATTGCAGACGAGGTCGTTAGGGGACGGTTGGCTGAAGATATTGACGAAGCTTACACGTTGATCATACCAGCCTTTGCCAAATACAATCTTCTCCCAACAGACATCAGTCAGGAGGACGCATCGACGACCGCAGGCCATGAGTGGGAACGGGAAGCCGGCTTTGCCAATAGCCCACGGTAAATAGAGGTCTGCAGTGTCACTCGATTGTTCTTTCCGTTTTATCTATTGCCATTTCGACTGTTAGGCAAGTACCTAGTCGAATTCTTATCAAAGCCAAGTTTGATTGAGGTTAGTGACATCAGAGTTGTGTTTGTGTGAGCCAGAAATACGTCATGAACTCGACTACGTCATCCCCCGATCCCGTGGCTGATCCACCAAGTTGGATATAAGGCCAAGCCGGCAGAGAACCTAGCCAAGACCACATCATTCTTTTTCATCAGATTCATCTAACATATCAATAATATCATCAAAATGTCTAAAATTGTCGACGACGTGAAATCTGGCCTCAAGGGCATCCGAGGAGCCGGCGACGCCATCCGTGGCGAGGTCCTAGATGCCACGGACAAGGCATTTGAGAAGAACCCGACCCATCCGGCAGCCCAAGAATCGCAAGCCGAGAACCGAGCAATCTTGGAGAAGGGAAAGAAGGACATGCGGGGAGCCGACGAGATGGTTGCGCGACACGAGTGGGAGCGCAAGGGCGTTCCTCCTGCGGACGTGTCCAGACACGGAGATATTCACCACCAACACGGCGCTGTGCCATCCAACACGCAGCCTCTGTCCACCACCCACCACGAAAGCGAGAGGCCGGCCGAGGCTTTGCACCGAGAGCCTGGAACTATCCTCCCCGGTGAAACTTCTCACTACGGAACCAGGAGAACTGAAGAGACTCTGGCTCAGGAACCAGTGTCTAAGGCCCCTGGTGAGCAGCGATACGTGTGATAAGGGAGGCTCCCAATAGGTGCCTTAATTCCGGTGCCAAAGTGAGTCATCCTCATGTCTGCTCGCCGATGATTCATGTTAACCACGGTCAGCAGCCCATTGTCTTCGATTTCGGGAGCTTGCCTGCCTCAGTTGATGATACCCATGGAGACAAGCCAGTATTACGGGAACGAGGCTATATGCATACTTCTTAATCTATTTAGTTGAGCAATTTACCCGTTATTTTATTTTACCTCTGGCCTCATCGTTCAAGCCTGCATTCGACATCCTTCCGGACGTGACGTAACGCTCCGGCCTTTCACTGTCTTTATAGCTCATGTACCCGTAATCGACTTATGTAGCTCATTGCTCTACTCTTGGCCGTCGTACGCGCCATTAAGATGTGTCTTGTTTAGTGACCAAGCCAACGCATTTCATCTCAACAAAAGTTTCGGGAGGCAATTCCGACATGAACACCGTCCTATCAGCACGTGAGCAAGTTATTTCTCACGCGACGTTGAAGTTGTTCATGTGATGAGTCTTACGTTCTGGCAGGCTTGACATCTCCCCAGTATGTCTTATAGACTTGGTTCATCCGGGCGAACTTTTCAGAGCTACCCATATAAATCGTGACTTCGACAACATCATTGAGACTGGAGCCTGCGGCGTCAAGAATAGCGCCCAAGTTCTTGATGCATTGGTGCTGCAACACGGATCAGTATACTAAAACTACTCATTTTAATCCACACCTACTGTGTGCTCTTCGATGTCTCCTTCCACGACTTTGCCAGTAGCTGGATCTTGTGCAATTGCACCTGATGTAAAGACAAAACCGTTAGCGACGATCGCTTGGCTGAGAAGGCCATCAAGGGGTGCTGGCGCTTTGTTTGTGGAAACGTAGGTACGAGATACCATGTTAATAGCTCCCTAAGTATTTAAATGAAAGATAATGAGATCAAGAGGCGAGCCCTTTGTCGCGTTTGGGTTGCTTTTCTAGGTAAATGTATTGACTCGGCTCAATCAGATTGAGTGACAGATGACTCGGCCCAACTACAGGCTAGATGGTTCCAGTCTGGCACAATATCTGAAATGAGAAAACGTGTTTCAAAATAAAAATTCCTCCTCTTAGTCTGGGGGGAGCCATCATCTCACTTCGTGTTGAACTGCCCTTACTTGCCAGCCGCCGCTTTGTTGTACTGCTCTCCGAATGCGGCGAACCATTTCTCGATCGGCTCATTAGATGAGCCAGCCCCAATTGTTTCATCCCCCTTCTCCAACTTGACCGTAATCTCATCCATAAATTCCTTTATAGTCATGGTGTTCTTATTGTATTCTTTCTTGTTGTCGTCCGGGTTCTCCCGCTCCCTATGCAGGTCTGTCGCGACCATAGGTGGCGCGATCTCAACAACCTTAACCTTGGAACCTCCGTTCTTCAGTTGAGTACGAAGGTTCATGGACCAGAAGTGTAGCCAAGCCTTGGTACCGTTGTAAGCGGGGTTGATTATCGAGAATGGGACAAAGCCGAGCGTGCTAGAAACATTGATGATCATAGCGTTGGGTTTGCTTCCGAGATGCGGAAGGAGTCCAACAGCCAAATGCATCGGACCACGGATATTGATGTCAATTTCTTGGTCGGCCTTTTGTAGAAAGTCATCATCTTTGAGAACTTGGATGGGTCGTTGAACTCCAGCGTTGTTGACCAGACAGTCCAGATCAGGGTGATCTGAGGTGATCTTCTTGATGAACGGAGGAATGTCGGAGGTGACGCCAGTGTCTAGAACATAATAACCAGCGGCTCCTATCTCCTTCGCCGTGGACTGAAGCTTCGATTCTGTTCGTCCGGCAATAAGAACTTTCTTTCCCTTGGAGATGAAATACTCGGCCATTGCCCTGCCGATCCCTCCAGCACCGCCTGTAATGACAGCACACTTGAAGCTAAGAGAATCTGATTGTGACATTTTGAGATGGTCCAGTCCAAGTGCAGGGACTTTCCAGGTGAGTCTAATGAGAAATGAATTACCGTAAGTGCTGGGACGAGAAGATGGAATGGCATCCTTCGTCTCAAATGACTGGGAGCTTATATCAATCAATGGCCCAGTCCAAGACGTCATCGCCACGGGATAGACCCGAAAACCTTCGGAGGTTCATTCGGCGGTTTTTAGTGAGGGCTCGAAAAGAATTGCATTTGGATGACGTCAGAATTTCGCTGAAGGCAGATATTTCGACGTTCCAATATCTACTTCAAATCTAATATTTGCTCCAAGGTTCGGAAAGACTCAACAGGGCAGGGCATTTCTTGCAGTCGCTAGTGAATCAGTCTCAACTTTCATCATTACTATGACAGAACAAGTAGTTTTCGAATGAAGAGACATGGTATTTAGGAATTAAATTCAACTTTTACAAATATCTTGACACAAGATCTTGGCGATCTTATAGTCCTGTCCGATAGTCGGACTGTGGGCCGCGCTCTCCTCCAAATAACCCAAAGCGAACGACCGCCACTTCTCATTAATGTCCAATACAATGTCTCGCAAATACTCGTACGGAGATACACTCAGTGCGTATACAATGCATATCTGACCAAATAGTCTGGGCTATGTCAGCAAGAGAATGGTGGAAGTGAGCAGCAGAACGACGTACTGGCCGCAGACAAAGAATCTTAATGGAGTACAACTCTTCATCGAGTTTGCGACGTCTAGGATTGACGCCCAATTTAGCATGGCACCTATTGTATCTCGGCATTTCCGCAGATGTCCCTCTGTGAGTGACTCTGGCCGTTGCAAGGCACGATGTCTAGCTGTAGTCAGCAGCGTGTAACCAACTTTTGAGAACAAAGATACTCACAACAGCGGTCGACCAATGTGATATCTAGCCACAAAGTACCGGGCATGTAACCATGCAGTTACGAGGACATCTGAAGGCGACTCGGCGCGTTTCAAAGGAGCCTTGGGGTCAAATTGGAGCATTGGTGGTAGTCTCTGTCGCCATTGCTCAAGCTGACGAATAAGTTCGTCCTCGACAGGCTCCGGGGGATAGTGGCTGGTTAAGCCTAAACTTGTAAGCAATTTGTTGCAGAACCAATAAATTTTCTCACTCAACCATTAACTTACTTGAGTGGAAGAGGCTATTGCGCGCTCGGGTCAAGATGAGGCGATGTGCAAGTTGTGACAAAAAGTGATAGTGGAAGAAGGGATCGTCTCCAGGATAGCGGAAGGATCCAAAAGAAGGGATATCTTCGACAGATATGAACTTCGGTAAAGCAATATGCTCTTCAAGTTCCAGCGAGTTACTCGGAGGAAGGTTCAGCTCTTGAGTCAGGACGGCTTCGAACATGCTCGTTATCCAGAAGAGCCGTGACTGCATGTCGAGCATCCACTCATCCCGTTCTCTCGGTATACTGTCACTCAGTTAGGTATTTCAGAATCGTGGTTATGGAAAAGACGTACTTATTCCAGAAATATGCACAGCATGCACTGGCTCGGTTGAGCATGGCCCACCAGTCAATGGGTCGGTGGGCTTCTGCGTAAAACAATCTGGTGAGTGTTAGCCAGGCCTTTACATAGGCGGGTTTCGTCGGATTCATACCCAGACAGAAGATAGACTTGGCAAGCTTCGAGATCTTGGTCACATACTAAGAAACCCAACCGCTTTCTTGCTTCGTTGAAGAATGCCAAGCCAGGTAGGCCCTCATCAAGAGGACTGTACACAGAAGCAGGACTTGTCACATTCGTCGACGAAAAGCCGCCTTCTTTCAAACCCTTCTGACCTATCACGCCAAGAGCCATAACGACAAGGACGATGCAGCTTTCTATGCAAATCCCAAAGTTGCCATCGATTGCAACGCCCAGGGTACGTTGGAAGTAAGTCTTCTGGTCCAAAATAGGGCTAGCTAAGTTAAAGGTGGAAAAGTAGACATCCGATAACTCCTTCAATGTCGCAACGCTCAAGGTTGATAGCCAGTCAGATTGCAGCTCGACAGAAGAGGGGAGCTGCAGAATTGGTCGAGATGATTCCAAACGCGTCGAATAATCGGAGCCGTTCACTTGACACATAATTTTGACTGATTCTGGGAGTGCGGATTGAATTGCGGGCCAAAAAAGAACTTGGTGGGCGCTGAAAGAGATGGGCGGATTTTGATCTGATGATGAAGTAGGGGTTCCAACAACAGACTCTCGTCTTTGAATGAAGGATGGCACTCCTAATACCTCGCTAGAATTCGCAGGGGATTTAGGGATAAGTGCTCTTAGATTTGAGGCATGGACACGGCCATCCGGAGGGAGATGAACGTCGCTCGCTTTCCCATCGTCGATCTTGCCTTCGATGCGTCGAAGAATATTCACAATCATGCCGAGGGAGGCTTCATTTCTGAGACAGTGTCAGCCGCTGTGCCATATCAATTGATCATCGCCATTACCTCGTTGCCTTTCTTTGTGAAAAGCGACATGGAATGCCCAGGGACCTGCATAGGCCACAGGGAAAGTCTTCATCACACCGTGTCTTCTTTTGACGACAATACTCACAAGCCTAAGTGCCTGTCAGCGCTGATTACCCGCTGACGCAGAACGCGTCGCGCACCTGTCTGGCAATGAATCCTCTCTGTCGCTTCGAGGGAGGCCCTTCATCGGAGCCCTGGGCCTCAACAGCAGGGCTGCCTTCTTCCTGCTCTGCCATTCAGCCTGTATTGATCGCGTTTATTGGCTGTAGGGCTGAGTCCGGGGAGAAGTGACAAACTCCGGTGGCCGGCCTGAGCAAAATCAGTCTACGTTACTCAGCCTCATTAAGAGGGTCTTTTTGATAGTTGCATATATTCCAGGGTAAGTCGCTTCGACGCCTCCGATCACAAAAGATTTCAGTCCATGTCATCGATGATGAGAGAGAGCATTTGTAATACTTAACTCAACAAAATTTCAGAGTTTTTCCTACAGCATTACCCCAGAGTAACCTGGTGTGACGTAATCTTCTCTTCAGCCCTTGGTGAGAGCGTCTCTAAGCTTGCCGAACTCCTTGATGCGATTTCATCCATTCTACCGTTTGTCTTGAGCTAGCAAAAGTTCCAAAAGCTAAAATCTAATAACAAATTACAGACAAACATGTCAGTCAAGTACTCACAAACTATTAAATATGAGCAAACATTACGAGATCATATGGCCGTTATGATCGCCGGGTTGCTAGCAGCCTGAGCTAATGGTTAGTTGAGTGAGGAAAAGCTGTCCCTCAAATGTCTCCAAATGTCTCGGACATAACTCCCTCGGGCTTAAGTCCGGTGGCGTATCGAGACGCTGGGCTGGCACAAATTGTTCCTGGCCTACCACCCTGCTTCGAAAGAAGATGGTGGTGAGCAAGGTCTGGAACATGCACTCATGTCGTCTTATTACATGCTGATGACGTCGAGTTGGCGGAAGTCCCCTTCACTATCACAAGTAGGATGCCTGAAAAGGGAATTCATATATTAATGTGCCGTTTCCTAGGCCATGAGCGAGAGTTATGATCACGGGCTTCACAGCAGACGACTCTTCATGAACATTATGTCTGGCCCACACGTCCTCCTAACCGGAGCCAATGGCTTCGTCGCATCTCACATTCTCTCCATTCTCATTGATGTATGTATTGTCATACTGTTTGTTGCGTTTACGGAAGGGAAAGCTGAAGGCTTGATAGAGAAACTACACCATCACTGCTACGGTCAGATCCCAACAGAAATCAGACGACATCATCCGCACACACCCCGAATGGAAGAACAAGGTCAACTTTGCCATCGTGACCGACTTCACCACGGCAAAGCCTTTTGATCATTTGTTCCAGACCGCTGAAGTACCCTTTAGCTATGTCATCCACACGGCATCACCGCTACACTTTCAGGTTTCCGATATCCAGAAAGAACAGATCGAGCCAGCTGAGCGAGGGTAGGAATGATACTCGATGAATACTCGATGAACAAGGGCGAAGGCTGATCATAGCAGGACTCGGGAGATGTTGAAGTCGGCGCAAGACTATGGCGGAGCCGAGTTGAAGCGCTTCGTCTTACTCGGCAGCGCTGTCGCGGTGCTCAACTCGTTCCAGGATGTGACCAAGGAAGGAAATCCATATACCGAGAAGGACTGGAATCCAGTACGCGCCGCGCCCTTTGTGATAAATAGAATGCTACTAACAGATGGCAGGTGACCGCTGATCAGGCTATTGAGCGAAAGGATGGTGTCCTCGGATATAACGTATCCAAGACTCGAGCCGAAGCAGCAGCATGGGAGTTTATGAAGGCGAACAACCCGTCTTTCGACCTGGTCGTCATCAACCCTGACATCATCACCGGCCCCATGATGCATCCCATCTCGGGGCCCAAGTCCATCAATGAGACGAACGAGTTCGCCATTGGCAGCTTCATTGATGGGACGCATTCGAAAGTGGAAGGTGTCACATTTCCGTTTTATCACTTTGTGAGTTCATCTTTTGTTCCCCAAGAGACGTAGCTCATATTAGATGCAATAGGTGGACGTCCGCGACGTAGCTAGGAGCCACGTTGACGCGCTCACAAACCCAGCCGCTGCGAATCAGCGCATCCTGCTAGTTAGCGGCCTCATATCGCCGCAGCTGGTTGTGAATGTGATTCGGGAGCATTTCCCTGCTCTCCGTGATCGTGTGCCTGAGGGAACACCTTCGCAGCTCTTGCCACCCGGGGTGAAGCCCACTGGGTGGGACATGGCCGTCAGTCTTGATATCCTGGCCAAGGGGACGAAGGAAGGTAAGTGGGAATACAAAAGTCTTGAAAGTAGTGTTGTTGATACGGTGGAATCCATGATTGAGCACAAGGTAATTTGAATGGGGGCTTGTTGGTATGTTAGTTCTTAATCCAAAGTAGTTATCTATTTAAGCCGCTCAATGCTCATACTGGCACGTTGCGTAAACTGAGAGTCGGGAGCATGACTACAATAGCAATGTTAATTGCCTTCAGCATCGCCTGCATCTTCTCGGCTCTTTACCCCCCGCGCAACTGCACCAACATTTTGAGGTCCATCAAGCGACAGCCAGGATGTGCAAATCACGCCGATTTTCACGTTCTGTAACATAATAATTGTTTGAATTGTTGTTTAGCTAGATGATGACTATCTTGCGGGTTCCAGTCGTCAGGCAAAAACTACGTCTTAAAATCTAAGCCTTGGTGGCAACTACAAACAGGCGGGGGTACGGTAGAAGAACCTTTCCATCATGCTGTATGGGATACGCATCCCTGAGCTTGGCCAAATAGCTCTGCAGGAACTCTTCCCGGACAGAATCTGACAGCGGGTCGATGAAAGGGCGCAGACCTGTGCCCTTGACCCATTCCACAATGGCCTCGTGGCTCTCCAACACGTGATAGTACGTCGTCTTCCAAATGTCGAGTTCTGAGCAGAGAGGCTTTAATCCATCATACAGCTCAACTGGCGATGGGAACTCGTCTCGGACCGGGTTTTTACGCTTGAAGGTTTCCACCCAGGGCGTGTTGGGAGTGAACGCCGTCTCCCGCATGGACTCATGAGATGGCTCCGAAAGGTTGAAGGGGACTTGGAAAGCCAGAGAGCCGCCAGCTGAAAGCTGTTCAATCAGGCGGCTGAGTATCTGTATACGGCTGTCGCCTGGAAGCCATTGGAAGACGGCATTGGAGAAAAGCAGGTCGACTGGACCATCAGCCTTGAACGTTGTCAAGTCAGCAACGTCAAAAGGCACATCGGGCAGCGTAGTCTTGGCTTTCTGAATCATGTCGGGCGAGGAATCAATGCCAGATAGATTGGCGTTAGGGTATCTGTCCGCTAACACGGTAGTTGAGTTTCCCGGTCCGCAGCCCAAGTCAATGACCCGCTTGGGCTCAGCCAGCGGCACGCGACGGAGCAACTCGACAGCAGGCCGCGTTCGTTCATTGAGGAACTTGGAGTATTGGTTCGCAGACCAGGTGTCCTTAGTTGCTGAAGCCATGGTTCTTGTTTGGTGTGTCTTAGCCAGGCTAGGATGATGGAAGTGAGATCGAAGGAGATGACGTCCTGTTGACAGAGCCTTTGTTGGGGTAACCCTTGCCACGTGGGGCATGGCGGATTGTTCTTGGGAGTTGGTCAATAAAGGTGGTGAAGAGACTGTGATACACGAGTTGAAGAGTGGAATGCCGGCTTATTTATTGTTTTAACGAAGTTGACTTTGGGAAGGCTTCCATAATGAAAATCCCAGGCAACGCCATTGGGCCGCGGTCGCCGAGTCGGACTTCCGAGCGAGTGGGGCCGAACTTGGTCAACCACGGAGCTCCGAGCGTAGGATGCCCATCGCCGAGACTTCGGGATAGCATCACCAAAGAACTTTTTACAAAATCCTTTCTCCGAGCATGACATTTTAACAGTGGCGAGAGATCAGCACTAGTACCATCGGTAGTTCTGTAATAGGACCGCAATGCGAGCAAGGTTCCCGGAAACACGGCATAGGCTTCGATGAAGGGGATGAGAGTTGTTGCATTCATCTACACGAAAGCTCTGTGGAAGTCATCGTATCCCTCTATGACTTCATCATCCTCGGGTCTTCCATAACCGCCTCCACCTGGTGTGTTGATCTGCACATACTCGCCAGGCCTGAGCTGTCCAACAGCCTTCCCTCCAAGGTTCATCATCTCCAGCTCACCCTCCTCGTTAAACTTGAAGACGTGATTCTCTCCCTTCTGACCCGCATGACCCCCAGCCATACCATACGGTCGATATACACGCCTGTCGCTGAGGATACTAAACTTCAAGTTTGTCCGTGCCTCCATCTCGCGTGTGATGCCATTGCCTCCTCGCCAACGGCCGCGACCACCGCTTCCATCTCTGATGCAGTACTTTCGGACCAACACAGCGGTCCTCTTCTCTATGACTTCGCTGTCAGTCTGTCTTGTGTTTGTGGAGTGAACCTTGAGCATTGTCAGTGAGTGATTCGAAAGAAACATGACTATGATGGACGACTTACGTGAACTCCGTGTTCTCCGTTATAGCCGTCCCCTGCACCAACTCCTCCACCAATTGACTCGCCGTAATTCCACCCAGGCTCAATCTTGCCAGTCTGTGGATTCTTGCCTCCCATTCCCCAGCCAAAAGAATTGGCGCATCCTTGGCTTGCGCCGTAGCGACCAAAGGCGCGTAGGATTAGGTCAATGACACGCTGACTCGCCAATGTTGAACCGCAAATGGCTACAGCTGGGGTAGGGTTGAGGACGGATCCTACCGGCACGCGGATATCGCATGGCGCCAGGCAGCCTTCGTTGAGGGGAATCTCGAGGTTAACTAGACACCTGATGCTGTAGATGATGGCCGAATGTGTGATTGAGATAGGACAGTTGTAGTTCCCCCACATCTGAGGTCCTGAACCGGCAAAGTCGTAAATTGCACTTCCAGTCTCTTGGTTGATCGAGATCTTGACCTTCATGACGGTGCCGTCGTCTAAAAAGTCTGTTGCTGTCAAAGGATCGGGGTGCTTTTGAGCCAGCTCCTTGAAAAAGCGTCGAACAGCAAACTCGGCGTTGTCTTGGATCCCTTCCATGTACTTATGGACTACTTGCAGGGTATACTCATTGCATAGCTTCTGAAGCAGAATGATACCACGCTGGTTAGCTGATGTCTGCGCTTTTAGATCAGAAATATTGTCCTGGATACGGCGTGTTGCGCTGCAGCCGGGATAGTTGGCCACTTTGTTGAACGTAGCCCGAACATCGTCTTCAAGGAATTCTCCGCCACTAACAATTTTCATTGTAGGCACGATGATACCTTCTTCCCAGAGAGATCGAGACTCAGGCATCATACTCGTGATACCCATGCCACCAATGTCTGTGTGGTGACCACGAGAGGCAACGTAGAACGCAATCTCATCGTCGACAAAGACAGGCGTAACAACCGTCAAGTCCGGCAGATGGGTACCTCCCCATGAAGGGTGATTGGTAAGAAGGACATCACCTGGCTTCAACTTTCCAAGCCAATGGCGGTGTTGTGCCTGAACCGCAAATTGCATGCTGCCCAGGTGGATGGGGATGTGGGGAGCGTTGGCGACCAGCTTTCCCTCAGGGGAGAAGATAGCACATGAAAAGTCGAGTCGTTCTTTGATGCTACTTGAGATCGAAGTTCGTTGTAGAGTGTTCCCCATTTGCTCCGCGATAGCCATGAAGCGATGTGCAAAAACGGATAATTGGATAGGGCCCAGGCTGTCTTTCGAAGTGGTAGCTTGGGTTGTTGGTAGCTCCGTGCTCTTCTCCTTCACATTGCTGGCCTTCTCCAGCACAACGTAGTTTGTCAAAACATGAGCCTTGAAGAGCGGCTCAACAAGAATTGTCTGCGTTTTGTCATTGATTATAGCTGGGCCACTGATAATGCTTCCTTCGGGGATATCTTCAAGCTTGAACACTCCTGTTTCTGTCCAAACGCCATTAAGGTAGACCTTTTGAGTCGATGTGTGGTCAGAGTAGGGTGTTTGCTTGCTTGAAGTTAGCTCTTGATGGGCTGTCTTCTCAAGATCTGGCGCCCCCGTGCTTCCTGTTCCTCGGACTTTGACAGACTCAATGATAATTGGCCTAGTCATGGAAAAGGCAAATTCCCGCAAGTGCATCTCCGTGAAGGCAGCAGCGTAGTCACCATCAGCTGGCTTAGATATTGAGAGGTTTGTATCAGTACCAAAATACTTTAGCACCAATGCCTCGTCAAAGACCAGACTGTCCTGTGAAGCTTTTTGAGATACGAGCTCTTCAGTCACCCGCTTCCTCAATTTGTCCAGAAGTTCATCAACACCCGCCATTGCACTTTCATTGAGCTTTGCTGCAAAAGGCTCAAACGTTTCATACTGCAGCTCCGCATGTGCGATGCCGTGGGCTGAGAGCAACGACGATAGCTTGTGAATCAAGACTCGCTTAATTCCAAGCTTGTCAGCTATTGAGCACGCGTGTTGACCGCCAGCACCACCAAAGCTGACAAGGTTGTGGTTCTCCGGAGCATAGCCTCTAGCCTCGGTTGCGTTTCGGATCGGGCGGCTCATCGTTTCGTTGGCGATATTGAGGAAGCCTGAAGCTACCTCCTCAGGAGTTAGGCCCTGCGATGTTTGGTGGTTGAACTCTGCCGTGATTTCCTTAAACTTCTGTGTCACGATCTCGGTGTCCAGCTCTTGATCACCAGACTCGCCGAAGATTGCGGGGAATGAAGATAGCACAAGCCGTCCCAGGAATAGATTGGCATCCGTCACTGTCAAAGGACCTCCTTTCCTGTAGCAAGCGGGGCCAGGGTGAGCACCAGCAGACTCTGGTCCGACCGTCAAAAGCCCGTTCCTGGCAAAGAGAATAGAACCGCCACCTGCAGCTACAGTCGCAATGTTCAACATGGACAAATTAATGGTCCTCCCGGCGATTGACGTCTGCTGCAGAAAGTCATACTTTCCGTCGTATCTTGACACATCAGTGCTTGTACCACCCATGTCAAATCCAATAACGGCAGTTCCGCCATTAGAATCAAAGCATCTGGCTATGCCGACAACACCACCTGCTGGTCCGCTCAGCAGAGCTTCGTTACCACGGAATCTGTCGGCTTGCTTCAGGCCACCGTCAGAGCACATGAACTCAACCCTTCGAGGCGGTACTTTGAAACCTGACTGGAAGTTGTCGACATATCGTCTAATAATGGGGTATAGATAAGCTTCCGAGCAGGTGGAGTTGCTGCGGTTAAGGAAGTTGATTGCTGGGCTTGTGTCAGACGAGATGGTGACAAACTTGAACCCGACCTCTCTGGCGATTCTTTCGACGGCCTTTTCGTGATCGGGAAAGATGTAGGCGTGCATGAAGCAAACTGCAAGGGATGTGTAGCCATCGCTTCGAAGATCCTCCAGTTGTTTTCGAATGCTCTCTTCATCGGGTCTCTTCAGTATTCGAATGATTTCACCACTAGGTGTCTTGACCAAGTCTGAGTCCTCGTGAATTCGATCTTGGTTCAAGGGGCGAGGGTTGAGGTCATAGTCATCGATAGTGATTCGCTCATCAATCTCGATGACACTAGAATGAAGGACCGATGCTTTGCGTATGCTTAGATTGAACAGTTCTGGCCGTGATTGATCTCCAATCACACAGACATCCTTGAACCCTATGCCTCTTGTTAAACACACATCCATCAACGCAGAGATCAGACTAACCTTTCGTCGTCGCAAAGGCAAATTTCTCACCATTTCCGGTCAGAAGCGCGTTTGTTGCAACTGTAGTTCCGATGCGACACGAGGCTAGTCGATGTTAGTTGACGACTGAAGACTTAAGAACTGACACACAAACCTATTCGAGAGGCATCTAGCTTTTCGCCCACTGGAATCTTTCTCCCTTCAAAAATTTCTAAAATCCGCCGAATAGCTTCAGTGGGAGCGTCTGAGTAGTTGGCCGGGTCCTCTGATAGAAGCTTAAAGATGATGGAATTCAGCCCATCAGCGTCCGTCGCGATAACGTCGCAGAAAGTGCCTCCCCTGTCGATGGAAACGCGGATATCCGCCATTGTACCGTATCACCAAAGCTGGCGTTGTGAGCCAACTCGATACCTGCCTGTGTTGGACCTAGAACGCAATGACACCCTGGTTTTTAACCATCCAGCCCATACAGTTCCGGCGATGCATGGCAGTCATTCAGCCGATTGCAGAGCGATAACCGTTCGGTCGGCTACTTGCAGACCCTGTAAGTCACGATGGCGCAATGCCGACTAGCGATGGGTCCCCTCAACGTTGTCGGGATCTTCCCGATAAACACCATTTTGGGTATTTTTAACCCCCGACACTAGGACCGCTCTGGCGTTTCCCAGGCGGGCTGCTACCGATTGTCATGTCACTGTTGGCTCAGCGTTGAGTTGCCCGAGTCAGGCCTAAAGTTGGTGCGCTAAATTGTCTGTTGATGCAGTTCGCCGACACCGAAAAGTTGTTCCTCGGTCCAGGCCATTGCATCACCACGATATGAATCTTGCTTTTCATAGAGCCAGAGCACAGCTCTTCAATCTTAGAAACCAATCACTCCATGAATATTTATCACCTAATTAACAACAATTTGAGAAAAACCACCATTGCGTAACAGCAGCGACATGCACAACAAAAGTTGACAACATCAACAAGATACTAAACATAGCTATAATCCGAGAAATTCTCTAATCTTTGCAAGGACCAAATCGGATTCCTCAATGTGTACACTGTGGTTGGCACCCGGAACTTCCAGCAGTTCCGCATTCTTGACCTTGTCGGCAATAAGTCTAGAGTTATCTGAAGATGTTAGCTCGACAACTCATTATACAGGGCCAACTACATACCAGGAGGACAGATCCAATCCTGGTCGCCAACAATGACCAGTGTCCTAACCTCTATAGTGCCGAGTTTCTCGGTGTAGTCAAAGTACTTTTCTTCTTGAGAGTAGAGATCATCTAACAGTCGTTAGCTATGTTGCAACCATTGCTCCTGGTACGTACTGTGAGATTCCGCAACGTAAACTGTATCCCGGCATCCTTTCAAGCCACCATTTGCGTCGTAATCTTCCCGGTATAAAGGCATCATGGCAAAGTGAACCAGTCTAAACTCAGTGTCGTCCTCAAAGGCCCCAAAGACTTTGTCTCGCAGCATCTCCTTCGAGAAACTGGGAACTTTGGAGATTCTACCCTCGAGAGTTTTAATGGCGCCCTCCTCATCTGCAACTTGTATCAGTATTATTCAATCAAGACATATAATAACCCTACGGTGGTGAGATGCGGCGGTTCCTCTTAGAATAAGGTGCGATAGTCGAGATGGATAAGTAATGGCATACTGTTGCGCGAGAAACCCGCCAAAACTACCGCCACAGACTATGACCTTCTCTTCATGCCCTAGAAAGTGTTGTCTTACACCTTCAATATCATCGACGAGTTGTTTGAACGTATAGGGCTTGGTGCGTGAACTTTGTCCATGTCCCCTGTAATCGAAAGAGACAACACGCAGACGGTCATTGAGACGACTGTAAACCTTGTAATCTGACCTATGGTCACCTACACGAGTGAAATGAGTGTATGTTTTTGCTACTATCATATGAGTCTTACCCATCCCTCTTCCGCCGTGGAGTGTGATCATCAACGGCGCATCTTCCGGACCGCTGATCTCGTAAGCGAGCGTGGCGCCGTTGACTGTCACGAAAGAGGCCATTTCTTGAACTAAATGACGATGAGGCTGAAGACAGGAACCAATATTTTGCTGAGTCGAGTGTAGTCAATTTTAAGCCCGACCACGGGTAGATCAGTTGGATGTTGGACAACGGTAGCCGAGACCTCTGGCGGAACAGCGGCGCTGGATAACGAATTGTGCAGGGCGTAGGGGTGCTTTGACTGCCCTGGATTGACTCGCGTAGGGGTCCTCACACGCTAACGGGGGTCGAGCTTCGCCGAGCGGACAACAGCCGACACAAGAAATTTCCTATCCCGGTAAGAAGGCCGGAGTCGCTGCGAGATAGGCAAACATTGTTGCATAGCACGCCATCGACTAAAATCATTACCAATGGTTGGACGGGAGAGCATACCGGACTCATTAGTGGGCTCCGACATACATATGGCTCGAGGATACCACCTTGGTCAAGGCCGATCTTCGCCTCTGTCAAGCTCACCCTCACAGCCAATTTGTCACAATGGCTACTCAAGCAGCTGACGGCGACAATGCCATCAACACGGCGCATTCGACTGCAGTAGGCGATGTCAAAGACCGCATCTCAACGACGTCTGTCCCTGCAACGGACACCAAGAGCGATATCGCCACGGCCCCTGCAGCGGGCAAAGAAAAATGGTTTCATTGGCATGAACCTGGAACCTCCAAGGAGGAGAAAAGGCTCATTTTCAAGCTGGATTGGTTTCTTTTGAGTTTTGCATGCTTGCTGTTCTTCATCAAGCAGGTTAGTATCACTGAGTTCACTGAAAGTCACGAAAAGATGCTAACAAGTCCAGCTTGACCAAAACAACATCTCCAATGCCTATGTATCTGGAATGTCAGATGAGCTCAACTTTGGGCCCGGAAACGAGCTTTCGTGGATGAACACGTACTTTTCTATTGGTAAGGGTCTCATACTCGTGAGAAAATTGACATATGCTGAGACTCGCTAGGAACAATTCTTGGTGGAACCGTGGCCAATCTTATCATCACGGTTGTCCGACCACGAATCTGGCTCCCGTCATGCCTCCTCATCTGGTCGCTTTTCGTCCTGGCTCTGTTCAAATGCAACCATGCGTACCAGTTTTACATCCTGCGATTCTTCATTGGAGTTTTCGAGTCCGCGGCCTGGCCAGGAGTCATGTACTGCCTCGGATCGTGGTATCGAAAGAGCGAGCTATCGCGTCGAAGCGGTCTCTTCGTCATGAGCGGCGTCATCGGGCAAATGTTTTCCGGTTATCTGCAGGCTGCTCTATTCACGGGCATGCATGGCAAGGGCGGCATGTCCGCTTGGAGATGGCTGTTTATCTTTGACTTTATCCTGGCTCTCCCAGTTGCTGTGTACGGATGGGTAAGTTGTCAACTCCATGCACAATGGTATTTGTTCTAACGGCTTCCTTAGATCTGCTTTCCCGACACGCCGCATACAACTCAGGCCTTTTATCTCAACGAGTGGGAGCGAGAGCGATCTCGGCAACGTATTGAAGAGGAGGGTCGAAAGCCCGCCGGCAAGATGGACTGGACGGTTCTTCGTCGCATCTTTGGCTCTTGGCAAGTGTACTCGTTCACAGCCGCATACTCTTTCTGGACTTTGACTTGCGGAAGGTAAGATAAAGGAGCAATCGCATCCTAGTTCTAGTTCTGACATTTTACAGTTACGTCATGCAATATTTTGCCATTTACCTCAAGTCCACTGGCTGGTACTCAGTTCCCGAGATCAACAATATCCCTACGTGCATTGGAGCCGTCAACTTTGTCTTCATGATCTCAACAGGCTACATCGCCGACAAGCTTGGTGGTCGTGCGCTGGTCTGCGGTGTTGTCGGGAGCTTAATGATCTTCAATTATGCCATCCTCACCGCATGGGACGTTCCCCATAAGCTGCGAATGGCTGTGTTCATCATGCACGGTTGTTACGGATGCTTCACACCCCTCATTGCTGGTTGGACCAACGAGGCTTGTGGTGGAGATCAGCAAAAGCGTGCTTTCATCCTTGGCTTCATGGTTTCTGTTGGCCAGGCCGTTGTTATCCCCTTCCAACAGGTTCAGCTAGCCTCTGGCGAAGCCCCAGAGTTCAAGAAGACGCATGGCTGGGGCAGTGCATTGGCTTGGGTTGTTGCCTTGACTCTTTGGACTGGAGTTGGCCTGCCTTTGGTGCAGAGATGGAGGGAGAAGGAAGTTGTCGTCACCACTCGCGAGGACGATGTTGCAGAAGTTTAAGCGACTTGCCAGCGAAAGGCATGCAGGATATCCAACAACAGTAATAACGGACCGAATGAACAAGTCTGATATGGGCTATTACAATCTTGACGTTCCGCATCTTGGTACTATTGACGTTCTCATTGACGTGATCTGCCCTAAACAAGAATGTGCACAAAAGTTATCCTAAAACACCATAGCCTTTTCCTTTCCCGATGCCCGTGTTAGCAAACCTCCACATTAAATCCCAACCGCCGCTGTGCCCCGATCAAAAACTCCAAGACGTTACCCCGATCCATCATGACAGCCCTAGACAGAAGACAACTGCCGTATCATTGTCCTCGGCCACTCTTCCAGTTCCGGCTGCTCCCCTACTCCTCAGCCTTTACTTCGTCATCGCCCATCCGTCCTAGGCCAGAGTAGTTTTGTAAGAACTAATATCTGAATTAGCAACTATACAGATCCCCTCCTTATGAGGTTGATGCCCAGTAGACTCTACTTACACTCTGACTCTCGTCATTCTCTCCGGGAAAATCGCTGTCAAACTCTTCGTCAGAGTCAGAGTCAATTTGGATCACAACGGGTCCTGTAACGGCAACCGGGCTAAATTCATGAGATTGACTTTCCACCCCTTGCTGAGCATAGCTGATTCCGAAGTTGGCTTGGGTGCGTGGTCAGATACAGCCACTACTAGTCATGAGTAAGAGACTTACTGGGTGGGGTGCCTGAGCCTGTAATCCGATTGGCCAACTTCTCGGCCCTCTCGGCTTCTTCTTTCTCGTGAGACGCCTTGCATTCAAGATACTCTTCAACCAAGTCCTTACAGTCCGTGTTCGGACAGTCTTCATCAAACTTCTTCAGGTCGTGAAGCGGAACCCAGCCCACCTCGCAGTCCATCGGAAAGTTGATTTTGCCGAAGAAGAGGACAGGAAACTTGCGCTTGTGAGCCAACGGTCCATTGTCCTCGTAGCCTGCAGCCCATGGCCTGGGGCTGACATCGTCTCGTTGGGCGCCCTCGTAGCAGTCCGGGATAATTTTGTCAAGACCCGTGTGCTGCAGGGATCGAGCGAACCGGAACCGTTCAAAGCATCCCCAGGGCAGAACCATGACGGGATAGAAGACCCCTTGTGTCCGCCGGTGCCACCAGCAAGCAAAGATATCTCCTGGTTGTGGGTCGACAACTTCTGGTCTCAACTGGCTATAGCTTGTGGGCGCCTCCCACCGGTAAGGCTTTTTACTCTGCCGCTTGGGCCTGTTTCTGATGGCCTTGGCAGCAGGCGGAATTTGTATGCGAGGGTGCTCCTGCTCGCAGACGGCGTTATTCTTCTCGGCCAGCTCTCGGTTGCAGTTGAGAACAAGAGTGCCAAATCTCTTGAGGGCCAACTGATTTGTTGCCAACAGGTACGACGAGTGGTCCTTGGATCTCAGATGTGTCATGGCGCCTCTGAGGACATCGCCGGATCTGAAATGTTTGGGACACTCCTTGCATTCTAGAATGTACCAGTTCCCTCGACAGCGAGGATACTGCACGATCTTGTACTTGACTTCCGCACGACCATCTTTGAACACGTCGTCAAACTCGATAGACCGGTCGGATGTGAGGGAAGTAGGTCCTTCGTCGTATCGAACGCGCTTAGCCTGATGGCTCGCAGTTGCAGTTATAGAGGCCGTCGAGTTTCTTCTTCGAATGCGTGAATGGTTTGTTTGGTCAGTGTTAGAGAGAGATGCTTGGTCGTATATATTTCCGTGCTGTTGGATCAGGTTTGTGTCGCGCATTACGCCAGGTTCGTCGTACTGTATACGATTATTGTCATCGCCCATACAGAGACCATCACCTGGCGGCGCCTGATTCCCAGCATGGTCCGAGCCGCGGTTGCTCTGGTCAGACGGGGATGTTCTGGCTGGTGTCGGGATTGAGGCATCCTGGACATGAGAAGACCCGGGGGTCGAATGGATGGCGGCGGGAGTGGTCAGCCGAGGAAAGACACCGTTCAAAGTATCGACCAGCTGATTGTTGGCGTCCCGGAGCTGCTGTGCATATGCTTCCCGATCGCTCTTAATCTCGCTCCGGAGCTTGTGTCGCTCAAGGACCAACTCCTCGATATGCTCAGTATTAATATCGCCCCAGGTATCCTCTCGACTGAACTTAAGTTGATGCTTGATCAATCCTTCAAGGTAATCGTATCGTTGTTGTCGTGCGTCGTTTTGCGGGAGCTGTATCCGGCTGACAGCAGCTGCCTATCGTTCGTAATGCCAGCGTATCGCGTTCGCGTCGACCTCAGGGTCATTCATAGTTGATAAGGGCTCAGAAAAAGCAACAAGGAGCGGACGTAACAAAAAGCCGTGGGTCCAAGCCGCTCGTCGGGCTCATGCCCAAAACAAAACCAAGAGACAGTCTCGACAAGCTCCTGAACAGCTCGAGAGCGCGTGTCAAAAAGAAATGAAAAGAGTGAGTTCAAGATCAAAACAGAAAGAAATAGAGGGGCGGGAGACACACAAACATCTGTTTCAAGCTTTGCTTTTGATGAGAACCTCGTCCAATGAGTTCCAAGCCGGACCAGGATAACAGCGTCCTGTGTAACTCTGGTACTCTGTAGACCAATAAGAGTTGCGTGTTGGTTGGCAAGCAACCGTGCTCCTACGTTGTGGCTTGATCGGCAGCAAATTAAGCTGAAGAGGCTGTCATCTATCAAAAAAAGATGTTCTCTCTTTTCGCACCAAGGGCCAGCCTTGTTGCTTCATACCACGGACAGGGGTCTTGACGCCAGCGATCCTCCCTCACTTTTCGACCGTTTGTCATGCCCCACTCACCTATTGTTAAAGGCTTCCTAGTTAGAGCATCACGTTCTAGAGTCAATCATTGGATGGACAAATCGTCATGGGATTAAGTAACTTAATATTAAATACCCTATGTACTAGGTCTTCGAAAGTAACCATATTCATATATCCTTCATAAATCCT
The DNA here is from genome assembly GCA_013266205.1 of Fusarium decemcellulare. Taxonomy (NCBI): domain Eukaryota; kingdom Fungi; phylum Ascomycota; class Sordariomycetes; order Hypocreales; family Nectriaceae; genus Fusarium; species Fusarium decemcellulare. The sequence continues at coordinate 67,367 of JAAGWO010000158.1, forward strand.
TCATAATTTCCCATGCGTTATGTCCGTGGCTCTTGCGAGCAGTCATTCATTACAGAAGGAAGGCAACGACACCAGCGGCAGCGGCAGCAATCTCCCACTTGCCAGAGAGGCGTCCGGCGGCGGCAGTGACCTCGGCGGGAGCAGAAGGCTCAGGCGTGGTCGGGACCTCAACCGCAGTGGTAGCAGGAGGAGGAGCAGGATAGGTTTCCTTGGGAGGCTGGGGCTGCTCAGGAACAGGGTGAGTCTCCTTGGGGGGTTGAGGGACTGGGTAGGTCTCCTTAGGAGGCTGAGGCTGCGAAGGGACGGGGTAAGTCTCCTTGGGCGGCTGAGGAACCGGATAAGTCTCCTTGGGTGGCTGAGGAACCGGGTAGGTCTCCTTGGGAGGAACTGGGTGAGTTTCCTTGGGAGGCTGGGGC
>JAAGWO010000159.1:0-13290 GCA_013266205.1 Fusarium decemcellulare
ACCTTTTTTTGGCCGTTGTCGACTGCCTGGACTGGGCTGGCTGGGCTGGGCTGGGCTAGGTAGGTTCTGTAGGTACAGTTGGTAGATGCCACTCTCCGCTTTGTTTCCTGGCGAGGCGAGGCGAGGCCATGTGGGCGGATGTGTCGGTGAGAAGTGAGCGCAAAAAGACGACGAGGACGAGGACGAGCTGAGGGAAAACACCAACGAGCTGGGCTGCGAGACAAGCTCTTCGACGGCCAGTTTCCGTCATTGTACTGCCGAGAAACGTCTATTTCTCTTGTAGTCTAGCATGTGACGCGTGTGCTTAGTCTAGAGAGACAGTGACAGATACAGACCGAGTGGGAGAGCAAGAGACGGGAGAGGCCAGACTAGCTCGTGCCGTGTAAGACGGCGGCAAGTGACTAACTATTATTAAGTCAGAGACGACACACGCGCGCCGGTAGGGACAGCACACCGAACCGAGCAGAGGTGTACCAACCAAGGTATGATAGAGCAGAGCAAAGACCACATCCCATACCTGTAAGGCAAGGTAGGCAGAGGCAGGCTGGCTGCGTGTGAGACCCCCTCCCCTCTTCCTCCTTCTTCGTCCTCTCCGGGGATCCATCCATATCATGGATGAGGGGGATTAAAGCCGAGAGGGCGACGAGTGAAACGGAATCGTCCCACTCGGGCCTCCCCAAGTGGGTTCCTTCCCTTCCCTCTTCTCTACCAACCTACCTGCCTGCCTTCCTTGACGAGTAACTTGACTTGTTTCCCAAGGAAGGACCCCATCACGACACTTGCTCTTTACACACACACACGCACACGCGCGCTCGTCCCTGCCTCACCTTGACTTCTTCTGCCCTTCGCTCTGACCAGAAATTACTTTTATTCCTTGCAAACCCAAATCACTTGGCTCCAGCGTCTTCCTCTTCTTCTTCACCTTTAACCTCGGGCTCCATATCTTCCTCTTCGTCTTACCTTGGCTTGTCAGACGAATCTCGTTTAATTCGGTGCTTCCTGCTGTCTGTTGGTTGATTTTGGCTCCTTCTTTGTATTTAAGCATTCCCGACTTTGGGAGCTTTCGAGTGCATTTACATACCTTTTTGTCTCGCTCTTCCGTTTCCCATCTTGCAGCTCTTGATCTGCTGTTCTTCCGTATTAGGCTTGACAGAAGATTACGTCTTGTCTTCTGCTTCTTCCAACATCGACAGCTACTCTCATCATCATCACAAGAGGCAAAAATGTGCTACGCCAACCTCGGCACCCTCATCTGCCAGGCCTGCGGCCGTCGCGTTGGTGAGCAGCCTGTGGGAACTACGCCTTGCCTCGCCGGCTGCGGCAAATATGTCTCGAGGGTCACTGGCGCCGTCGTCAGGGGCGAGTGCGGCGTCTGCAGCGAGGCAAAGGAGCAGAGGTCTCAAATGACCATGAGGCTAAACAGGGCATTCTCCAAGTAGAGGCATGGACGTTGTGATGGGTCATGGTAAGCAATACTTGCGCGAATTTGTGTAGGACGGTGCTGACTGATATGCCCAAAGATATTTGACCTTTGTCGATAGTCGGGCTAAGGGAGACATCTCTCCTTCAAGCCGCTACTATCATCAACTAGAAGTCGAGATTCAAGGGAACTATGTCCCTCTCCTCGTCAACCGCCATCTGGCATTCGAGTTCTCGCTCAACCATCATTTCACGTTTTACGACTCTCACGGCTTCACGACATTCACGGTGGCGTTCTCGGAATCTTCCTGTTCCTCCCAGCTTCGCTTCTACGCCTTTCAATAGGGACAAGACGACGAAGAGGGGGGACAGATGGAATACACGGAGGGTGGCTTTGTGCATTTTGTTCATACCAGCAGCGAGCATTCTTTTCCAGTTTCAGTCATGTTCTTCTATCGTCCCTGTTCGTTTCACCTTTCATACCCTTGTTCGTTACACAATGGAGACCTCGACAATCGAGCTGTTTGCTTCGCCGTGCACAACGGTGTGGAGTTATGTCCACCATGAGACCTCGTGCAAACTAACGGTGTATGTCAAACTAACGTGACAGGGAATCCGGGGCAGTCGATCCATGTCAGGAGAGCGAGACGCCAAGTCTCGCATGAACATGATCTCCTGCCTGGATAGAACGAGCAATCATTGTTAAACCTAATATGGTCCTTATTTACTAGGTTTACCAGGCTATTTGCAAAACTCTCGGCAGTCGTAATTACATCCCACTCGGGCCCCAATTCCGCGACGACGCACCCGCGGCAGGGGGGTTTTCCATATGTAAAACCTTCCTCGCCCTTGCTCCGAGCACAGAGCACTACGGCTCACAAACTCACAGGCCCACGAGTGCTCGCACAAACGTTGCTGCGGGTGGGATGGATGTGAAGAGCACCGTGATGGTGCCAAAGAGACTCATTGACAGACTCGACAGCGCCGCCGCTCGAGGATCCGTCCGCAACAATACCGCCGTTGCGATGGCGCTCGAGTTGACCCCCATGGTTACCCCACGCGTTACATAGTCATCCTCTGGAACTCGTAGCCAGCGAAGGATGCGTGCACCGAGAACGACGCCCAGGATACCGCTGATGATGGCCAGGGCTGCAACCGTGTTGACGTCGCCGCCGAGGTTGACGGTCGCAGGAACAGCCAGTGCAAGAGTCAGGCTGCGTGACGCAAACGCCAAACTGCGAGCGGCTGAGATGCCGCACACGTAGCACAGCGGCGGATAAGCGAGCAGGGAGCCGACGCTGATGACAACGGTCGGGATCGCGATGGAGACGAAGTGAGTGCGCAGCTCACGGCGGTACTGGAACATGGGGAGAGCGAGGGCCACGATGCTGGCGTCTAGCAGAGTACCAAAGACATCACCTGCGCCGGGGAGGAGATGCCGTTTCTGCGTAGTGTTGCGCCAGAGCTCAATGTACTTGGCCCCTGTGCGATAGGCGTGGAGAGCCGTTGTCAGGTTATCACCACGTATCGCCGCCAGCGCCCATACGATTAGCACGGTAGCAAGAGACGAGACGAGGACAGGGTGGAGATACTGTCGCCAGTTCACTGGGAGGGCCATGGCAGAAAACCAAGCGAGGACGTTAACCGCTACATGGATTGGCATGGCATACCCAGTTGAGTAGTAGAGTGGAATGCCGACAAAGAGGAAAAGGCCTATAAATGTTGAGAGATCAAGGTTTGCCGCTATCTGCGCCGCCCATAACTCGGCTTTGGGCGGTGGTAAGGGGACCTGGGAAGGATAACTTGGCGGGTTGAGCGCCTCAACAGCATTCTCTGGGACATGGCCGTTGGCGTAGTGGTGGTCTTGGAGGCGTAACTGCGGTGGACTCTGCGGCCGAGACGGCGGTGTTGATGACGGCGCCGATGCCGGCTCCGAGCCCGAGACCGGCACTAACATGATTTGTGACGTAGCCTGCGAGAAACTTGTCCGGCGTGAGATGCCCGGGGTATTCGTCTCACTTATGGGGATGTCGGGGGTCCGGCGGCCGAGCTCTTCGGCCCGCTGAGACTCGGAGCGCTTGGAGGACCCAAGGGCAAGCTGGAGACCCCTCGTGATCCAGGCCGCCAATGCCATCATGATGAAGAAGCCGATGACTGTAGACGGGTCAGATTATCCAAGCACAGCAGCAACCAGAAGAGCAACCTACTGAAGATGGCTATGATCTTGAAGACTTCAGCAACGCCGAGAAGCGGACTTAGGGGCAGGAGTACGAAAGAGGGGGTGAAGAAGACGCCCATCCATCGAAGTGACCAGCCAGCCTAGCAACACATTAGATCGGGACATCTGGCTTAACCCACTTAGGATTTCACGACGAGGACGTTAACTTACAGACACATCAATAAGATTAATCAGCTTTCTCGTGCGATGGCTCCCCAATAGCGACTCGGACGCGATGAGCGCACTGAAGAGCAAGACCATGCACGTCACAGAGGCTGGGAACGCAACATCGAATTTGTGAAATATTGAATCCACACCGAAACAGGCAGCGAGTGTTGCCGTGAGGCCTAGAGGGACATAGAACCACTCGCGAAGGAGTTTACCCCTGGAGTTCTTGGTGGCCTACGCCGAATGTTAGAGCAAGCCGGGTGCGGTGGACAAAGGGAGCGTCACTCATAAAGAGTCTCACCAGTTTGATGGCTTGCGCCAGTTGTTGAACGTCATTGGTCTTTGCCATTGTGCATGATGCCTTAAAAGGATGAAGAATAGAGGAGTAAGTTGGTAAGTCGAGTCTCGGCCGCGGTGAAGAGGAAAACCGGAGTCGGCGGACTTGAGGCTCCGGACAATGATCCAGAAGAACCAACTTAATCACACGGAGCAAGGCCGAGCAGGTTGGTGTAAGCGGCGCTCCGGCTGTCCGATCCGAGAGAGTCTAGTCAAGGTCCACACACTAAGTGAATGATCAGTGACTCCCGATCCCAGGGTTTGGACAGGAGCCATTGGAACTTGCCTGCAATCAAAAGCAAGTTCTTGATGCCCTTGTCCCAGATATAACGGCCCGAAAAATCTTTGACTCGAAACCACGAGATTACAGAGAGAGAGGCAAATTCGATCCCTTGCTCTTCGTTCAAGGTCAATTAATGGCTCCGGCGTTGAGTGGAGACGGACACCTCCGGGATCGGCGCAGACTGAGTTGCTGAAATTCCACTTTAACCGCCTGTTTGGAAGTGTAACTCGAGAAGAGAAGATAAGACTGATAATCAAGTCCCTGTTCAGACTCTGTGCAAAGTGGCACTAATTGCCTGCCCAAGGTACAAGGTTCAGGATCCAAGACCAGGGGTCCCAGGCTTCAGATCAGACGTATTCGTAACCCGAGAAAAGCCTTGATATGGTCCATGACTTGTAATCGTGCTTTGCCAAGTCGGTTGTTCGTTCAACGGTCTCACGGATGGGCCCGTACATGATGAGGCTCCCGGCAGCCACAATCCCGAGATTTCGCAGATCCAGGGCCATGGATTAAAACGAATGCGGCTGCTTGACCCCCTGGTCTGTCAGGGTTGGTAGAACCCCGAGTCGCTCGACCTGGCAAGGAAGATGGCCAGATCGCCAGGCACAAATACCACGACACTGCGATTAATTCGTGTGCCAAGCCTGATGGTTTGATTCCACTACCGCCCACTCGTGTGGCTTTGCCCCTTGGGCTCCCGGTGTTGGGCACGGTAGATGAGGCGTGATGAACAGATTTGTTGAGATCCGAAATTCTGGAAGCGCCAGTCGTTTAGTGTACTTGTACCGTTGTTTCGGCTAGAGGTCCTTCCTGGAGAAACATCTTGCAGTTCATGATATCCTGGACATAGCGTCGACCTCCAAAATCGTAACCATTATCGCTATCATTTCTTGGGGTCAACATAGATGGGACATTATCACCATACACGACCCAAGCCTCATCTCCTGATTGTGTATCCATGTGACTCATTCCTAGCAACCCTGCTTTAGAAATGAAGAGCGCTTGATTCTGCATTTGGCCCTGAGTGCTGGGAAAGCTTGCGGCCGTCGACTTGTTTCAAGAAACTCGTGGACTCACTCAGCATCTTCATCGATTCCGCCTATGACTCATTGGTTGTTGTGGCACTTAAAAGAGGCTGCCTGGATGATTTGTAGAGCATAACACACTGGCTTCTTAACCTACAATGTCGATGCGACTATCTGACCTTTTCTAGACATAAGACAGCGTTCGGGGTTTGTACTAGGGAGCGCAGCACGGGCGTCGTACTTGATTGAGGCGCTATCATTTTCTCTGTACGGGCGAAGGAGTAGTTGAAGTGCCGATTGCATCGTTGAAGACCATGTTCAGCGAGATCACTCGCCGTCCGAGTTGCTTGCTGTTCAATGAGGAGTGGAGGTTTTCTCTCGATTATATAAGTGTGACCCTAGTCGATCACATCATGCAGGTAATCCAACGAAAACTGACGCCGAAACCCCATGGCAGCTTTTGGAGCTTTGCCAGCTGAGACTTAGACGCGTAGGTGGTGCGCAGACTATAGAATAGCCTTGACGACGCCTTGAAATGGATGGCTGAGGCTGAACAGTTTTGCACTGGGATCTGAATGGTGCGACTTGCTCAAGATTGAGTAAGCAGCTGATTCGTGGACTGTATGCTCTGCAAGGTGTAGATGGCCATTTACCCAGGCGGATTAGAGATTGGCATTGGCAGACGGGGAGGCGCCTGATGCTGTCGGGTGGTGTGGCCTCCGTCATTCCTTCCACCGGAGTATCGTCAATCGTAGGCAAAGCAAGAGCGACCTGTATTCTAGCTTACCCATTTAGGAGGTAGGTATGGATCCGTATGCCTTCATGCGACCTCTTGAAGGAACCTCTCCTCCAAGACACCTCGTTGTTCTTGTCAAACACTGGCTTTCTTTTTCTGTCATTACCTCTTCTTTATCCTGCAGATCTCTCGATTCTCGCCAACGGCATTCCACACTCAAAACTGCTGCGCCTCTAGCAATGAGCTCTACTCCTTCTGCAAACAGCCTCAGAGTAACGCCGAGTTCAAAATCCCCGAGTCCCGTCAGAGACGTGCAGTCCAACACCACTAGCGAACCGGTTCAGTTACAAGATGGAACCAAGAGGGAGGGCGATACTGCAAGCCTGTTACCGCAGAAACTCGTCTATGGCTCTGAAGAGATGGACGCCATCCCGCGCGAACGATGGTTGATTCCGACACACCATGGTTTGCACTCTTGTCCGGAACTAGGCCACAGGCATGAGCACTCACAAGTAAGAGCTCTTCTACATTTGCGCAGAACCCTAGTCCGAGTGCTGATAGGTTCCCCGTAGCAAACAACACCTCCCTTAACAAGATCACCTAATGACGCTTGTCGGCGCGCTTCGATTTCTCAGCCGGTGACTCCAACAAGTTTCCGTACTAGACTCGAAGATTTATTTCGACGGGCGCGTCCCTGGCGATCACCGCCCGGATCTAGCCAGTCGATTTCCCCGAATCCACCGCCGGAGCCGGAACGCGAGCGGAAATTCCAGACCGGCAAGGAACGAAGGCGCAGGGCGCGGGAGTCAGGGAAGATTCGGGGCTCGTCGACCGATGGGCCGGTGCCGATATTCTCGGCTCCGACGGCTGCGGAGGGGACTCGCCCGCTGGCCGTGGCAGGGGTTGTTTTGGGAACATCAGATCTGGACCGTTTAAGTCTGATGGCAAGAGAGGATGAAGGGAAATCGAAACACCACGGAGAGCCAGAATGAAGGATCGAGACAAAATAGTGTTACATAGAGGTGCTTTCCTATCCGAGGCAGCTGGTCTGCAACTCGTGTTGATCATTGGTTGGGTGGCAGGGTTTTGGGTTTGGAGGTATGAATAGGTCGGTAGCATTACGATTAGCTGTATCGGCATACATTTCAATACACCGAAAAGTTATCGGTCAAAACGATGCTATAACCGATGATCAAGTCAAGGAGCGTGACGAATCTGGGCAATGGTGCTCATTTCACCGTCATGCGGGCGATAGAGTCGGGTTTAGTTGCCGCATTGTCATGGATGGGGGGTGCTTCGCGTGCCTCGGCTCCGGGGTAAAGCTGGGGTTTTGGAGTTTGACGGTTCCGGGTTGCGTCGGATGACTTCATTTGGGGACTTCAATTGCCGGCGCCCTTCCGCCTGTCACACCTACTCGCCGCATCTTTAACCTCTCGACCTCGCTGCCAGCTCTCCAATCCACCTCGACATCATCCTTGCCTCTTGCATTGAAGCTTCACATAATGTTTCGCCCAATCCTCAGACAATGCGCACGCCGTGCTACCCCTCTACGGCCTTGCGCTGCCCGGAGCTTCGCCTCAGCGACGGGGCCGACATTTAATTGGGAGGATCCCTTGGCCTCAAACAACCTCTTGACCGAGGAAGAGCGAGCCATTGGCGAGACTGCAGAGCGATATTGCCAAGAGCAATTGCTCCCTCGGGTACTACGTGCGTCACTTACTACAGCATTTCTGTCAACTGTGCTAACGTCTGTGTAATAGAGGCCTATCGCGATGAGAACTATGACCCCAAGATCCTCGAGGAGATGGGCGAGCTCGGTCTCTTGGGCGCTACAATTGAGGGCTACGGCTGCGCGGGCGTGTCGTCTGTTGCTGGTGGTTTGATTACCCGGGCCGTGGAGCGAGTCGATAGCGGTTACCGATCCGGCATGTCTGTCCAGTCTTCGTTGGTTATGGGCGGCATCTTCGAGCATGGCACGGCGGAGCAGAAGGAAAAGTTCCTACCAGAGATGGCCAAGGGAAAGCTCCTCGGTGCTTTTGGCCTGACAGAGCCCAACCACGGCAGTGACCCAGGAAGCATGGAGACGATAGCCAAGCCCCATCCCACCAAGAAGGGTTATTACTCGCTGAGCGGTTCCAAGACATGGATCACCAATAGTCCCATTGCTGACGTGTTGATGGTATGGGCCAAGCTGCAAGAGACGGGCAAGATTCGAGGCTTTCTCGTTGAGCGCAAGGACTGCCCGACTGGCACACTCGAGACACCGGCTATCAAGGACAAGAATGGTCTTCGGGCCTCAATCACGGGTATGATCCATCTCGATGACTGTCCTGTGCCCGAAGTCAACATGTTCCCCGACGTTGAGGGCCTCAAGGGCCCCTTTAGCTGCCTCAACAACGCACGTTACGGCATTGCCTTGGGTGTCATGGGTGCCTTAGAGGACTGCATCGCCCGAGCCCGAACGTATGCTCTCGAGCGCAAGCAGTTCAAGGGCAACCCACTGGCCAGGTACCAACTTATTCAGAAGAAGCTCGCTGATGCAGCAACGGACGCCTCTTACGGCACACTCGCGGCCATTCAGGTCGGCCGGCTCAAGGACGAGGGCAAGGCGACGCCCGAGATGATCAGCTTGGTGAAGCGACAGAACTGCGACACCGCGTTGAAGAATGCACGTCTTCTCCAGGAGATCTTTGGAGGCAACGCCGTGAGCGACGAGTATGCGATCGGGCGCCATGTGGCGAACCTGTTTGTGACGCAGACATACGAGGGCCAGAGTGACATTCACAGTATGTTTTCCCCCGTGCGAGGTACCGTATTGATTGCTGACTGAGAATTCCCTTATTAGGTCTCATTTTGGGACGGGCCATTACTGGCATTCAGGCGTTTGTGTAAAGTGGATTGGAGCGTGATTGGTAAGGAGGCGATTATAAAAGAGCCATGGACGAGTGCATACCCGGGCGGTTATAGATGATTTGAAATCAAACGTCTTGCATTACACAAACGCTCATGACCCAACCGTTCACCAAGTAACTCTAGTGAAACTGCATGAACTTGACAATAGATTTGTCGATGCTGGGTAATGGGTTATAAAGTTACTGCGGCTCAAGAACGTACCGGAGTGACGTCGTTGGAGACATCTCTTAGAGGCTGCCGAGGGTTGGCCAATGCGTTGACAGGCCCGGCGAAGCCGTCCGAGCAGATGATCCAGGTCCCGGAAACGTTGCTTGATTGATTCGTACCGTCATCCACGGAGGCGATGATGCACTCGGTTTTCCCGTTTGCTCAGGCCGTTTGCGACGGGGCTCGCACCAGCCACACCTCATGAGTCGTGGAATGCCCAGCACAGTCAGTCAGTGTTGATAGAGGACGGAATGCTCTGGAAACAGGAGTGAAAACGGAAAAGGACAATCCAGACGAATCTGCCAGCCGACTCCGGCCACCGCCTCGTTACTCAGTAGTACTCACCGCCGCTGGCACACCTGGCCACGGCAAGGTTCTAGAGTACTGGCCCAGTCGTATTGTCATGGTAAATAAGCATCTGATGGCGCGAGCCATCGAAGTCAAGCGAAGGACATGGTGCTATGACAGCCTGAAGGGCGACCCCTCCAGAGCTGCAGAAACCCGCTCCCTCCACTGTTATCGTGCCCAATGCAAATTCTTGCAGGCGCCTGTTAGTGCCGTGGGTACCGCTGATTCGCCCACAAGCCGCCCAGTGGCGGTGCCCCCTTCTCGCTGTGGCCCAGTTGTGGCCCAGTCCGCTGGGGCGCCTAAGGGCCTAAAAAAACCTGACTTTTCGGGCTGCCAGAATGCCAGCGCAGCCACTCCTTCTCTCACCTCTCTTTGTTGACCCTCTCTTCCCTTTCTTCTAGACCTTCTTACCCCATCTGAACGAACCATCTCCCCCAAATACCACCTCTTCTTCCTGACTCTTTCGGCCTCGCCTGAACAACTTCTTCCCGTACATACCCAACTATCAACGCAGCCTCGTTAACGCTTTTTTTCTATCACGATCTCGTCTCTTGTTCGCTCTCGGACGAACCCTCGTTACAGTGCGTCCTTTCGAAACCTCTTCCCCGACCGCTCTCGTCCTGCAGCCGAACTAACGCCTTCTCCAACACAGACCGACTGCGATAGCTCGCACAACACCCTTTAGATACCCCATCACCTCATCACAAAATGGCTCTCAAGCGCATCAACAAGGAGCTCACTGATCTCGGCCGGTAAGTTGCACGCTGCAGCCTCCTCCGAAGCCCGAGGGGTCGACTTGGACACCCAAGACGTCAGGTGGGGCGCTGGTAAGCGGGGTCCTCAGCGACGACGGACCATGCCAGCGCCTGCGACGACTATGGATTCCACGGGCTATCGACTTTGACTTGAACCTGATGCTGACTTGTTTTTGCAGAGACCCTCCCTCGTCCTGCTCTGCCGGCCCCGTTGGTGAGGATCTGGTAGGCAATACCCCTCCCCCGCTCTGACAGAAGCACGTGTCTGCGGTGGTCATCATGACTCTGCCAGAAAGCAGTGCATCTCGTCAAAAGAGCGAGACCTCATATTGAACACGCGACTAACGCATGCGAATAGTTCCACTGGCAAGCTACGATTATGGGTCCTGTGAGTAGTATCCCCCCAGATTCGGGACATGGATGGGATGCTTGGCAAGGATGAGCCAGGGGTGGCGAAGCACTCAGCCGCACGCTCGTCCAAAGCCACTCCTCCTTGCTCCGTGATTTCAATCAACAAGAGCCTCGCTGACCGTGATTCACAGAGCGAGTCCCCATACTCCGGCGGCGTTTTCTTCCTTGCGATCCATTTCCCTACCGACTACCCCTTCAAGCCTCCCAAGGTCAACTTCACTACTCGCATCTACCACCCCAACATCAACTCTAACGGCAGCATCTGCTTGGACATTCTGCGTGACCAGTGGAGCCCCGCGTTGACCATCTCTAAAGGTACGCCTTCCGATGAGAACCTTTGTGGTTAGTTTTTGGACACCTGCTAACATGCCTAGTCCTTCTGTCCATCTGCTCGATGCTGACGGATCCCAACCCTGACGATCCTCTGGTGCCCGAGATTGCCCACGTCTACAAGACTGACCGACCCCGATACGAGGCCACAGCTCGGGAGTGGACTCGAAAGTATGCCATTTAGCGCGAGCAAGGAGAACCGGAGTGGTTAGACCTGGGATGGATCACCCTCCCTTATCATGAAGGCGACGTGAAACGATCGAATGAAAGCTTCACATGCGGTTGCGATATGTCCTTAGTGCGTGGTGCCTAGACGGGCGTTGTGTCCTGAATCAGCGCTCTTGCCACGACTGGCGAGGCAGAGAGCGACGATGAGGAGTGTATTAGTGGCGAATGAGGGGAGGAAAGACAAGCCAGGCAAACAGATCAGCTATCAAGGGATATCATGCGGCTGGGTTTTGGGTTTGCATTGACGATGTGTTTTTGACATCCAACAACAGGCAGCGTATACAATTTGTCTCTAGACTCGGAACCTGTCTCTTGTGAAGTTGACTGCAAAGATCGTAGACGTGCGGTGAGTTTTGTGATTATTTGTCGGGCGTGGTGCCAGCAAGAAGGGTTGTGAAGTTTGGGGCATCAAGTGGAAAAGTTTGGTCAAGATGGGTGACTTACAAGGGAGAGATGGCATGAAGGGCTGGGGTAGGATTGTCTGCACATCAAACTACGTCATGCCGTGAAGTGCGGCCTATGTGTTTGTGCGAATAGGCGCTGACAGGGACGAGGTTGGTGACAGGAACGGCAACAAGACGCGCGCTAATGCTGGAGAGGTGCCAACTGAAGTGCCTGAGGATGTGGGGATCATGACAGGCCTCACATGACCAAGATGTCAGTGGATGCTGTATAAGCAGAATCTATCATTGGCATGGCGGGTTGCGAATGCTGCAGCAGGCCTGTATATAAATGATTGTATAGGTATGGAGGAGAGCTAGTCTAGAGTAACGGTGTGATTGATGCGATTTGCCCAGCAACATGTTTGTGGATGTTCAGCGTAGTAAGCGGCACTTCAAACAGAGCGGATGGCCGTAATTAAAGGTATTATCAACCAAGTGTTCTGAAATGCTGCATGTATCGGATGATGATGTTTGAAACGGAGTGAAGCAAGAGGTGTGACGAGTTCTTGACGAGGTTTTGTAGTAGTAGATTAAGCGAGTCGGATCTTGTGAGTGGAGAAGCATGGGTGAGGGGAGTTTGACGGACATTGCAGGTCATGACGATATGCTTGAAGCCATCACAGGACGATGAGATGGCAGTACCAGCTTTATTATCAGCGTGTGAAGCTATCCAGTCTTGATTCATACAAAAAAGTCAAAGGATGTTGCCGTCATGCCATCTCATGTCGCCGTGCCACATGGAGGCACAGAGTTGCTGCCATGAGTCGCCAAGTGGCCCCGCCCTCGGTACGACATGCCCGGGCAGGCCAAGTCTGTCGAACCTGTAACAACGGGGTTTCAGACGAAGCGCGGGCCTGGGCCAATCATTGTCTACGGTTCGCAATGGCCTGCAACTAACTTGTTGCTCGAGGCATCATCTGCCCGCTGGATGGGACGATGAATTGCTGGGCAGTTGTTGATTTGGACAGAAATGTTCCGTCGAGACTGCGAGGAACAGACGGTAATTGAATCCATAAACGCCTGCCACGGGCCAATCCAGCTCGGCCGTTGCAGAGGCTCCCTCGATTGGCTGCGTCGTGACACCAGACAGCTCCTGAGATGGCGTGTTTGAGCCGCGTCTCGCCGCCCGTGGACGGAGGCTCCTAGTTTCTCAACCTCGTCCGATGTTGCCACTCACATGCGGCGCAGAAGACAAGAGACTCCCTTCTCCCTCTCGCTACAAGGCCTTAGTTAGTCGCATGCCAAGCGCGAACCCCGGACACTGGCCGTCTGTGCCTGGTATCATCTCCGTCGTCTAGACTCCGTTTTTTTTCCACCACCCACCAAGAAGACGGTCTAGAAACCACCTTATGGTCTGTACCTGACCCCTGGAGGGTTTCTTTCAGGTCGTGAACCGTCTCATGAGTTGATGACAAAAGAAGGAAAGAGTTATACACCCTAGCTATCGGGAGAAAACCCTTGCTCGTTGCC
>JAAGWO010000160.1:0-18923 GCA_013266205.1 Fusarium decemcellulare
AGTCGGCCCCCACAGTTGTGAGGACTGTCCCTGGCGCTGAGCCTGTGGGCGATGAGGCCTCGTCCAAGTCGAAGAACAAGAAGAAGCGCAACAAGAAGAACAACCAGGGAGAGGGGCGTCCTCAAGGCGAGCCTAACGGTGGAGCCAGCCTGGCGCCTCCTCCTCGTGATCGCGGTGCTGGTTCGGGCAGTGAAGGTCGCAGCCCTGAGCGACGCGGCCACAATCACCACCGAAGCCAGTCCCGCAACAACCAGGGCCGAAGCCGTAGCAACACTCACCGCGGAAACAGTAACGGACACCATGCGTCTCAGCACCAGGGTCCCAGTGCTGGAGCACCCGCCAACGATGCTGCCCAGAACCCCAATGCCAAGAAGATCCGCAGTCTTCAGAAGAAGGTCCGCGCCATCGAGGACCTCGAGATGCGTCGGGCCGGCGGCGAGAAGCTGGAGGATACCCAGCTGAAGAAGATCAACACCAAGTCGTCCGTGCTTAAGGAGCTCGAACAATTGGAGAAGGACAATTAAGTACGATGTGATGGTGACTGAAGGGATGTTGTTTTGATTGCTCCCCTCGGTGAGCATGGCATGTAAGAATTGGAGGGAATCGGGTACAAAACGGTGTTGACGAAAGTCTTCGTGGCTCTCCGGGATCTTTGGTTGTACTTTATTGGACAACTTTGCGGCGTGGATATGCCAGCTCCGTGTTCGTCCCCATGATATCAGCATATCAGGGGATTCCAAAAGTCGGTACGTTTTGGGGGATTTGGGTCAAGGTGCCAGTATCGGGTGAGGTGGACATACACCATAAGAATAATTGACAACTCACCTGCAAATGCAGGCTTTATTTTTATACCACGCAGTCTTTCTACAGCGTGCTTACTACTTACACATTGTTGTTCTAGGCAAATGTATGGAGATGATGCAAGTAGTGGTTGCTGGGTATATGGAATCTTGGTTTGTCGACGTCCCAACCCGCTGTAAGCTTGATTGCATTAATGCCATGACGAACCGAATCTGAGTGGAAGCTGGCACATTGTCAGACAATAATTAACTATCCCAGAACCAACTTGGATGCCAAATATATGCCCTACCCTAGAATGGGGCTGCTCTTGTGTGTTTTTTTTTTTTACAGAGTGGCTCCTGTATAATACCTAAGACTTTGAATTCTTATATGATAGTATTTAACAATGCTTAACCTAAGAGCCATAGTCATGGCTACACAGATGAGGCCGTGATCTTTTATCTCCACGGGTCAAGAGTTATTGAGGTGCTCTCTAGATCCTCTGCTGCATATGATGAGAGCGTGAGACTCTTATGAGTACACCATACCCCCGGATTGGGCTGTTCCCATATAAAATCCTATATTGGGGATTGAGCTTTTTTCTTGTTGTCGGAACCTTTTCTTTTTGCCTATTAAAGGACAAGTCGCCGTAGTGTATTGATACAGACAATAGTTCCCATTGAATTATAGGGGACTAATAGCACTGGCCACTAATTAACTGGCGCTACGAATCTTGGTTTCGCAGTTGTTACCCAAACAGTTCCTTCCTTCGAATGACCTATAGTTACATCATGTGGGCAACAACCCCTTCATCAACTAGAAACACGACGTTAACTTTAAACTTTTACATTTCGTTACTTGTCTATGCTGACTTTGTTACTTAAACTTTTCTCCCAAAACACATCCTTTTATTAACTCGTCGATCCCCCTCTTATACATCAACTGCCGTCTTTTCCTGCCCCGGCCCTTCCGCTGTCGCATCCAAAACACCCTCCTCCTTCTCGCCCTCGGTACCTTTCTGCAACTTCTTCTCCAACCTCTTCTGGTACTTGGCTCTCTTGGCATCAAGGCGATCCTGTTCCTCCCTCAGTGCCCTGATTGCGGGACTCTTTGCCCTGATCTTGGCGCCGTATCGCCAGAAAACAAATGGAATTGGGATCATGGCCACCTCGAGAAGCCCGAGAAGGGTTCCAGCCCATTGCGGAGTCATGGCTGCGTACATCTTGGGCCCAGCCAGGGGCAGAACACCACCGACGATGCTTCGAATAACTGCGTTCCCGGCAAGGGCACTGGCGGCATAGATGGAGTACGCGCCGGCGAGATAATTGGAGCCATAGATGAAGCAGAGCGTGTTGCCCGCGCCAAAGGGGACACCGAACGCGATAGGAATGGCCCAGTGGATGCTGCTGGGGAGGCATGTCCAGGAAAAGACGAGCTGACCGAGAGGTGTTAGGACAGCGCCGATAGCCATGACTAACGCTGTGGCTTCGGGTTGGACCCTGCCAGTCACTGGATCTCGGGGCTGAGAGTTGATCAATCGACGCAGAAGGGGTTCCGCGAAGATGGCGAGCATCGTCCCTACGCCAATCCCGACAAAGGCCAATCCCGACATGCCCGCGTTCCAGCCACGATGCTGCGCGAACACAATCGGATACGCGACGAAGCAGAGGTACAGGATGGCGTAAATCAAAGAGATCCTACCAGCTGGTCAGAGTTGCCCATCACGCCAAGAACCCGCTGAGACAATGGATGATCTGTCTCAAATCTCAACTTCACTTACCAAACGTCCATGAACCACAGAATAGGCTCAGTAGCCACCAGCTTGAAGGGTCGACTCATGTTGATTCTGAGCAGATGCCAAGTGGACACCTTCTGGTCATACTGGCACCACCACCGCGGGTCGTCATCTTCCTTGCGCAGGCGCGCGGCCTTTTGCTTCAGGATAGTAGGGTGGTACGTCTCCTTGACCGTCGCCATCATGAGTACTCCAGCGCCGCCGAGGATCAACACGATCCAGTTATCCCACCGCCAACCCAAATGCTGATACACAAACCCGCCAATAATGGGCCCGGTAGATGGGCCATTCAGGGGTGCAATTGACCACATGGACATGGCAGCGGCGAGGTATTCCGGATCTGAGATGTCGACGATGGTCCCAGGGCTGTTGGAAATCATTGCGGCCCCGAAGAGGGCGCTTGAATTGCACATTAGCAGGTTCAGCCAGCACTGATAGAGGCCTCATACTCACCCAAAGAATCGCACAACGATGATCTCTGTCAGAGAGGTCGCCAGAGCACAAGGGAGAATCAGCAACACCCAAATACTGAGGCAAACCAGGTACACCTTCTGGCGGCCATAAAGTTCACTCAAAGGTGCAACAATCAAACTTCCCACCGCAAGGCCTAGGAGATATGTCGTCAAACCCAGGGTTGTGATGGTGGTTGTCGATCCATACTCTTCAACCAAGCCAGGAATCGAAGCCGTGTAACATGTGCTGTACAGGACCACGACCCAAGTGGAGTACGAGACAGCAACGATGATCCAGGCGCGATACCATTTTGACCAATTTCTTGGATTGTCTGGATCACCCTCCTCAAAGAAGACCTCGAAATCAGGCGGCCGAGACGCGGCACTGATGACGCTGGTGCCAGTTCGAGTGTAGGTGATGGGTTCACGAGCCTCCCGTTCTGCCTGGGTCTCGAGATCCGGTGTCAGGGCATGTTCCAGAGCCTCGAATATGTCGGAATCGTGCGACGGCCGAGCGGCCGCGCTATGCGGGCGGCTGCGGCGCGTGTCGGCTGTCTTGATAGGTTCCAAGATAGGCGACGGAGCTGTTGAAGACGAAGACGATGACGAAGACTCGGCGCCGACATCTGTCGACGCCTTTTCAAGATCACCCGTCATGATGCTTCCTAGATGGATGCGCTGGAGGTTGTCGCCTTTGAGCTACCGACTGGGCGGAATGGAACAATGGCAAAATTCACAGGGGACCTGTCGTCATGCTACCAGAGAGGATGGCCACCTTTCTCGGTGATGGGGAGTGAGCAGTCTACAGCTGGCGAACTTGCAGCACTTGCAGCAGTGGCGAAGGATAAGAATTTTGACAGATCAAAACAGCAAGGGCCAAACTAGGAGCTGAAAGGATTGATAGTTAACCAGGAGCGACGATGGGTACCCTTACTACCCTCCCATTCATTACGCGACCGATGCGGCACCGATGCCGAACACCCATCGTCCAGTTCAGCTTTTCAGACGGACGTAACATCGGACATAGCAATCACTTAAGAGACTGGGCTGCCAAAGTGGAGAGCAGCAAATTCTCTATCAACGCCATGTGGAGCTTGCAGTGGGTGTGTCTGGGCAAGCCAAGGTCTGCCTGTGGGAGCATCAGAGATGCCATCCCGCTCTGGAAGACCCTGCCCCACGTGCGGAACCGGATATCCCTGGCTCAGCCAGGGTTGCGGATAAGGAGAGAGGACGGAATAGGGGCGTGAGCCTGATGAAGCCGGGCCAGAGCCCTCCATTCGCCTCTTTGGTGCCTGACTTTGAAATCATGCCAGCTGCCCCCGTAGCAGACAGGTTCATGTTGGTGTTCTGTCAGACCTGGATGAGCAAAAGAGAGCTGCAGCCAGAGACGCAGCCGCTCTCTGCCCCACCGTCATCTGAGGTGCTCTTACGGGCAAAGGCTCGCCGATCAGCCATGCAGAGAAGCACCTTGCTTCCACGCTATGTTTGACCGAGTCGGTGCCGAAGTCCGCTTTCGGCCGGATGAACCAACCCCAGCTCACCAACTTGGTTGTGGCTTGCGGATAGCTGTCGGCCGATAGTGATGACGCCAAAGACGGCAGTTGATGTCGTGAGGTAGGGCGCAGGGCGTGAGTGATGGCTTACAATGACATAGCAGGGCGTGCAAGACAGACGATAAGTGTCGACAAGCTGTCGTCCAATTGCCGATGTGACGTTGGGAAGGCTTCATGAGCAGCTCCAAGATATGAGAGCCCGGGAATGAGGGCAACCTCGGCTCGTTACCAGCGCCCTCGGCCCCGCTATGCCCAGGATATCGATGCCAAGGCCCTGCTGGTGCACCGAGCATTCGTCCAACAACTTGAATTGCCTAGAGCCTGTCGTCAACTTTAAGGCTGCCCGTAGGGCTAGTAGAGTTGGACAAATCTGGGGTTTCGGGTTGACGAGATCTCAGACTCCACTGCGTCGAACCACTTGTGGATTGGGATGAGGTCAAGTCAGCAATGCTGCGGTGGAAGCATGACGTATTACCTATGCCGTACAAGAAACTCTTTCGGCGTGTTTTGTCTCTTTACAAGTGACAAATCCTCGCAGATTCGCGTTGCATTGAGGTCAACAGCTCAGCCGACACACGCTCTAAGATGGACAAGAGGATAGATATGCAACTCTAACCGGAAGCCTCGGATGCTTGATGGCCTCGCTTCTTGTTGTTAATCCGTTATGATCATTATCATTACAGCATGGTATCCTACTTGGGCTCACAACTCACCGTGTGTCCGTGTCGCTCCTAGGTACAGCCAACGTCTAGCTTCTTAACTTGTGTCACCCCTTCTCTTCAAACGTCTCCCTTACACCCTCAGGCCACCAGATCATACAACCTATCAAGACACCATCACCTCCAGGTTCCTGTTTACCTTCGGCGTTCACCTTGCCCTTTCCCACCCTGATGTCCTCCACCAGTTCGAACCCATGCCTCAAGAACTGGCTCATCGAGTATCGCGATGTCGCTTCTAGCCATACAGGCCTGCCCACCTTGCGCGCTTGGTCCTGGAGGTACTGGGTCTGGGCGCTCAGGAGACCCTGTCTGCGATGGTCCTCAGTTGTTGCGGCAAGGAGGATGTAGAAGCAGTCACGGATGCGTGACTTGGGGAGGACTTGGAGCTTGACCTTGTCGACTGATTTGAGATACTGGATCAAGAGGCGCTGCCGGTCTATGTGAGCTTCTTATTCTCGGTCACCAAGTCATTCCTCGTGTCGTCTGGCTCTCTCACGATATTTCGAAACGGCCACGACTATGTGTGGCGAAGAGCAGAATACTTACATGCGTCGGCTTCAATCCACCAGACAGGGTCGCGGGAATAGCACCGCACTTCAACACAGTCCACAAGCCGTCATAGTCTTGCCCCGGTTCCGAGATGACCATCATGGATCTCCAGTCGTTCGCATCAAGGATGTATCCGCCGCAGATAGGACCGGAACGCACCACGGGCTTTAGGAAGACGCGCAGGCGCTGCTGGCGCTTGTCATCATCACCGTCTTCGACAAATATCCACGCGAATAGAGGGTCACAGCGGAAGGCCGGAACGGCGATATCATGGGCGCGCTGAAAGGCCTCGGCATTGTCTAATCCCCATGGTCCCCTTGGTTAGCTCCTGTGTCCTCTAAGGCGAGTTAGCGCGTACCTTTGCGATGTAGACGTATCTCAGGCTTGCTCTGCTCCTCCATTGCAACACGATTACGTATTGTAGCTTTTCGGGACTAAGTAATTGAGAAAATGCCAAGAATGAAGAAACGGCTGTTTGAAGAGTGAAGGAAGAAAAAAAATTGGTAATTTGAGTTGTGCTGGCTGCTCAGACTAATGAGTGGCTTGACGTAGGTCGTGATGCCCCTTGCGATATTAGACTAAGGGGGGATCATTTATCCAGCGCTTTGTTTTTTGCGCTTAATGCTGACGCTGCCTTGCAAGCCCAGATTGAGTGAAAAGAATCGTGCAGCTATTTACCAACTTGTATGTGCAGCTGGGCCACTTCAATAGCACTAGGGGGGTGCTGAATCTTGCGTGCGTGATGATACCCCAAGGGGTTCGTGGTGAGACAGCAAGATAGTGAGTTTGTCTGTATTACCGCCAGAGCGAGATTGCATAAACTCATCTCATGAAACGACAGTTCATATTGCTCATACTATTTCTGGGGCTAGCACACAGCTAGTCGGATCGTCGCCATCTGTCAAGATGGGTATGTTTACTATGGCTATTCCTCTGAGGCTCATGTTTATATCAAAATAGTCACTAGATAACAACAGCGCATGAAAACTTGAGCTTGTTTGGCTGCAGCCAGAAAACATGCTTGCAAGTCAATCGCAAACTGGTGGATCTAGACCCTCTAGGGTTCGTGGCATCACATTCCGTCCAAGTCAAATCAGGAAATTCATAGAATTAACAGGCGAATAATCCCTATATAGCCCTCTTGGTACAAGTTGAGCAAACATTCTTTCAACATTTCCGTCAGGTATCATGTTTTCCTTCCCAGACGCCTCGCAAGCCCAGGTCTAAATAAGACCGTTTCTCTCAGATCTGTACAATCCTCGCCCATTGCTAGGGCATCGTGTAACTAAGGAGACTCCAGCTAATCTCTCTATCTCTTTCTGTCTTCTTTGGCCAGATGGTCATGAATCACATGCCGCAGTATAGATGCTCTCCAACGTCCAGGTGCTAATAATGGTCATGGCCTCAAGGCCGTGTCCTCCTATCTCTAATAGTAATTCTGCAAGTCTGAGCCGTTGTTCGCGTTGTACCCACCCATCGGACGGCCCTGTGACGCCGCAGGGCCTCGGGGTGGCTGTTGACTCCATCCACCAAACTGGCCTTGGCTGGGGCCTGTTGGGGCTGTTGCTGGGGGTTGGTTCTGGTTTTGGCTGAGCGGCGGGAAGGCATCGTCATAATCAACCTGTGGTCCGTAGCCGCCCTGCTGATTTTTGGGTTCGACGTCATCGAGGGATCGGTAGTTGTAACCTCCTCCTCGACCACGGCCCCCACGACCGCCCCTGGCATTACCGCGATGGCCTCGGTTCGCATTGCCCCGTCCTCGCCCCCCTCGGCCGCCCGTGTGGTAGCCCCTCGACTCGTTGCGTCCGCTGTAGTGGGCATGTGTGTTTCTTTGGTTCCACTCATCATCGCCATTGTGCTTCCGCTTCGATGCCTTGTTGGCAAACAAGCTCTCATATGCATCCTCTCGCGGATCGTCTTGGTCGATGCGTAGAATGACCTTCTCACGAACCACCGTCTCAAACACAAACGACTTGTCCGGTGGCAGAGGGTGCCAAGTCTGGATCTTGCCGGCGTCGATTGGCTTGGCCCCTTTTCTCAGTGCTAACACAACGAACAAACTAGGGTTATCAGTATGGTACTTGGCATGCTGAGGGACTGGTCGCAGTTGAGCTGCCCAGATACTATTCTCATAGCAACCTGTGCCGGTAACCTCAAACTTCATCTTGCTGCCCATGCCGCCCACCTTTTCCAGGATGCTAGCAGGGCATGGTCGGGGACAGATGAGGATGTTGTTGCCGTGGTATTTGAGTTCATGCTGGGGCATGTTCTGGGGTATGTGGGCCAGCTTGATCAGCCGCTTTGTGTCCTCGGGGCCAACCATATAGCCAGTAAAGAATACAGTCTTTTTGATTCTGAGCTGGTGCTGACGTGAATGCGCAGGCTGCTTGGAGACCATTTCGTTGTGGATGTTGACCATGTGCTGGATCTCGGCCGCCTCGACCACGGGATCGAGGGTCGCTGCAGTGTCGGCAACTTGAATCACCTCTGCGACCAATGGTCCTCGTGTCGGCGTGGCGTTCTGTCTGCGGTTGTACTCGGCGAAGAAGTCGCGGAACCCCTTTGTGTGCTTTGGCCGGTCCTCGTAAACCCGAATCTCCTGGGCATTCTTGTACGTCTCCATCAAGGCTTCGAGGAAAAGCTGCTTGAAGTGCATGGTGCTTTGGAATCGCTGGTTTGTCGGGCTGACCTGGGGCTTGAGACCAACCATGTCGAATTCGAGACCCTTGGCCGTAACCATCCTCTTGATGAGCTCGGCGAAGCCGCGCTCTGACCGGCCGGTCAGTAGGACGCAGAGGGCATCCTGCTGCTTGATGCTCAGCTTGACAAGTTCAACGACCTTGTCGTTCCACCACCCATCCCATGCACGCTTCTCTTCCACGTCGATGCCTTCGCCAGTGGCAGCGAGGATGCGGCTGTCATGCCACCAGCCGCCGTTGACAAAGGTGTCTTGATTTGATAATTGTCCAATCGTGTGTCCATTCCAGAGCTGCGGGTTCGGCAGGGGAGTTTTGAATACTAGAGACGGGTCAGCAGAGGTACATGGTGGGTAGATTGGTCAAAGGGCACTGACGGGTGTTATCAAAATCGTAGACGTGGAGAGCCTTGATCTTGTCGACGGCTGCTGAGAAGTTAGCATGCAGCCGCACGAGTTTTGGTTCGCTCCATCGATGACGGACCTGGTAACGGGTGGTTAAGAATGGACCAGCGACCCAGAGCCGTGATTGTGAATTGCGACGCGGCGGCCGCAGGGCCATGGTATGCGCTGTAGGCCGAAGCCATGGCGCCCGGGCTCCCGCTCGACACGCTGAGGCTGCGAAGACGAGCAGTGGCTGCAAGCATGCAGCTGGGGGGCGGATGTCGAGGCTGGGGCTGAAGAGACGCCGTCGATGTCGTGTTTGCTGCTGGTCCTGTCCTGGTCGATGATGATGTCGATGTCGATGCCGATGCCGATGCCGATGCCGACGTCCAAGTTTGCTGGCGACGCTGCTGAATGGGAACCGGCCAGCCGCGCCGGTGGGGCCCAGGCAGTGTACCACGGCTGGCCTGAGGCTTCAGCGCTTCTACAGGCGATAGACGCCGCATCTCCAGGGGGCCTGGGCGGACAGCAGGAGGCACCACTGGAGGGCACCTGCGCTGGCTTGGCCGACTTGAGTTGATTGATGGTCGATTGATAAAGGTCGACCTTTTACGGGGTGGGATAACTATGCAGATGCGAAAGTGACCAGCAGAGACGGAAGAAGGCAACCTTGCCTTATTAACTTATTTTTGTAATTGTCAACTTACCCCTCACGATTGGCATTCCCGCCTGACACTCTCTCCTGCACGGCCGCCGTCAACCTTTTCTGTTTCTGTCCGCGTCTCTGTCTCTGTCGCCCAGCACTCAACTCAACATGGCGTCGTCTAGCGCCGTCCGCTTCGTCACTGGCTCCAAAAAGTCCCCTCTGGGCTCCCTGCATCTTCAGCTTCGCGTCAAACCGGGCGCCAGCAAGAACCGCGAGGGCGTCACCGCCGTCACCGACGATGCAATTGAGCTGTGTGTCGCCGCCCAGGCCCGCGAGGGCGAGGCCAACAAGGCCGTCGTCCAGGTCCTCAGCTCCGTCCTAGGCGTGCCAAAGTCTAGTTTCCAGTTGACGCATGGGCTCAAGTCGCGCGACAAGACAGTTGTGCTGCAGGGCGTAAAGGGTGACGGTCATGAGTATGCGAAAACCATACGCGAGATGCTGGACAAGGCTGCCGAGGAGTGAGTTGGCTTGTTGCCACGGTCTATCAGGAACCACAACTGAGACCAGTTCGTCATACTGTCTGGCACGATTCTACCATTTAGTCAATTGTGCCACCTTATTGGCTGTTCTTGTTCAACAACAAGACTCCTGGCATACGTTGACAACTACTACATCAATGCAACCACGTCTAGCAGCTCGTTGTCGACAAAAAGCATCTTGGTTGCCTCGAAAGTATGACAAACTCTATCATGACATCCACGTGGCCATTCTCATCTGCGGCTCGATGCATCTTGTCGTTTTTACATCGACACCAGTCTAAAGTTGATGTAAGATTAAATCAAGAAGAAAAAAAAGAGTGCCACGACGAGGGATCGAACCTCGGACCTTATCATTACTAGTGATACGCTCTACCACTGAGCCACCGCGGCGAGTATCAGAGATGGCCGAGGTCTCTGGCAACGGGTCCATGACTGCCCGTGGTGTGCACACTCGTCGTCGTGTACGCTTCACCTTTCAATTTGCGATCACCAAGGCGCAATCTTAATAATCCTTCAAGGCCTCGGGAACTGGAGCCAGGTGCATGGTACAACTCGCGCGATCAAATAACTCGTTGAAATAAAAAAACCTAGTCTCCGCCAAGCTCAACCTTCTTATCGGGTGCAAAGGCGACTTTGTGACACACGGTGATGCCTCTTTTTGACGTTGTAGATGCAGCTGCAGGTGAGTATCTAATGCATGTTTGGCAAGTGTCACTGCAAGCTAGCAGTTTCTGTATCTATCTATGAGATGGAAAACAGCATCAAGCCGGTGATTATGTTGATGTCCGCAACTGGTATGTTGTACTAGTCGCCTTGTTCATTGTCCGTGGTGGCCTGGGTCTTTTGCAGCCGAGATACTTGTTTCAAACTGCTCTGATAGCCCAGTTTCAGCATAATGCAGCCTGTCTACAAATCTCCAGGACCTATGAACGCATGTGCATTTTAAATTACTATCTTCAAAAAATCCATATTTGTTTCATAGATCGAGATGTCTCATCGAAATGTCGATCGATCCAAAACCCAGTACCCTAGACCCTGCACTTGACGGAACGACGGAGTCGAGCTAATAATGAGCCTAAGAGGCCGAGGACCGGCGTTGAATCCTCTTTGGTGTTTCCAGCGGCTAAGGCGGATTATCGTGCCTGTTGCAATGTCCTGGGGTAGCGAAATTGGCACTGATGTCATGGTCTCGGGAGTCAAACACTCACTGTTGACGAGAGCAGGTGTCGATATCTTCTCTCGCAGAAACCCAGATCAAACCCTCACGCGAAACAGGAGTTTCCACAACCACGGGTCGCTTATCGGAGTGTCGGGGCGGGATACCATGACCTGGGAACCTCGACTTCGCACAAGCTGATCGCCCATGTCCAGCTGTCGCCCTACGGCGCAGATCACTCTCCATTTCAGCCTCGATATATCCACGCCGGTCTATCCAGAGAGACCCCGCACCTCGCTTCGAACGAGAGATGCCCTTGTAGCGCTGAACATGGACGCTTTGCGTCACCCTCACCATCTAGAGTCCAGCCGCCACAGCAAAGAGGGGTGCTCTCACCAGCCTCAGCAAAGTCTCCTCGGGGCCCTTGACGCTGGGGGTGACTCTGCTGTGGCTGAATGCCCTCAAGTTGCCAGAACAGGAAGCCCTCACAGATGTCATTGGCGGTTAACTGGAGAGCTGCAAGGCCGGGGGGGTTTGTTGCTCCCAGGTAGACAGCAAGAATCAAACCCCCTTTCATACCAACCTTTGCTGAAAGATTGGCTCCGAGTACTAGCCGTTCCGCCCGCAACACTTGTTCGAACGAGAACCACTCGTTCTCAGCGACCTTCCCAAGCCCTATCTCAGGCGTCGCTAACGAGGGAAACCGTCAAACGGTTCCTTTGCGAGACCCCGAGTTGCGCCGCCTGGGCTCCTAGCCCCGAGCCGGGACCTTGACAAGCCGACGATCGCCCTCCCCCCCAGGCTAGCCTCCAAACCTGGCGTTGATCAACGACACCCAATGATGGAGCACGTTCCGGGCGCTGATAGAGAGTGACTTGTGGCTCGAGACTTGTCGATCCCCCTCACGGCCACAGCACACGCCCCCTCGAAAGCCTCAAGGGTTCCATCATGATTAGAGGCTGGAGCCAGTCAATGTCGCCGAAGCTTGCGTCGTTTGATTGAGGAGACGCTTTCTTCGACACAATATCGCCACAGATCTGCCCCTGTGGCTCATGATGGCTTTTCGTGGCGACAGTTGAACCACACCACCATGCCACATGGTCCAGAACCTCAGTGTCCCCAACCGGGCCGTTGAGCGACCCTTGCCGAGCTGAGGGCCCCAATGGCCCGGCCCTCAAATGGGAGGGGGCGCGAGGTGAGTCGAATTGCGTGCCCGTCGATCAGCCGGGTCCCCTGAGGCGCGAGCTTGAACCTCGACTGTGGCTAGTGACGACGGGTTACACGATCATGACAGCCCCCCCTCCTCCTCCATCGGGAACCGCCACATGAGCCGCCGGCCTCGCACACAAGACGAAAGGCCAGTGATCTCGGGCAGCGGGGAGACGTTCCCGGCCGAGAGTTTGAGAGACGAGGAGAGCTGAGGATGGAAGTCTCGGCTGCCGCGCCCGCTGTATGCGATGAGATGAGCCGGGCCATGGGAGATCGGCGATGATCGAGACTCAAGATGCCGTTCTAGGCGATGCCGCCAACTCCGTGCCGAGAGGTCGTTTTGACGGGGCCAAGCCAACAGCGTGACAGCAAGACCCAACTCGCTCTAGAAGCTGCTGGGCCATCATGATACCGTACAGTACAGCCCTGTAGCACACCGCCAGAGAAACAAACGGGCGCTTCCGAACCCCGGACGAGACAACGCATCGCAGATTGAAACATGTACAAAACGAGCGAATCGCAAAACAAGACGGCCCAAATCACCTTTGCCCATGAAACACATCGCTTACCCATCCACACGAGACGTCAACCCTTGATCCTCATTTTCCCAATCCAGACCTGGCCAGTACACGAGCCACAACGTTAAATCACCATCCCGCCCACGATGCAACCCAAGAGAGGCAGCACAGCCACAGTCTCCCCCCAGGGCCGCGCAAGCCTCCTTGCCACAGCGAATCTACAGCATGGCATGTGGCTAAGCTCGGCACTTGGCCTCTGCATCTGCTTCTTGGCGTACCAGTTATCAGTACTGTACCAGTGCTGTACGTACATACATGGCTCTCTAGTCTGTCAACCACGCCCTCCAACTTGCGTAGATGATCTCGGAAGACGGCTCCAGAGGACCCTTGGCGAGCACCCAATGCCTCCTGTCGTGTGTGGTTCGTGCAACGCACGCTGTAGCTGGACTCTTGCCCCAAAACATGCCACCTCTGGCCGTTTGACCGCAGCCTCTGACTTAATGTCACGGAATCAGCCCTCTATGCTGTGGTTCCCGCCAATATTTGGCGCCTGAAGCCGCCGGGTCGAAAGCTCCGGCGCCTCTGGGCAGACCAGGGGCTTATCCCTTTAATATCTCTTGGCCCTTTGCGTTGGTATCGGGTACCGTACAAGAAAGCAGCAGATGAACCCTCCTCACTTGAGGCGCCGGGACGATACACCGGCCACCCAAGATAGCCTGGGATCGAACGAAGCCTATTCGTCCACGCCCTGCATGTAAACAATGCCGCCGTATGTGGCCTGCCATAGCCTCTGATGATCATGGGAACCTGCGCAACCTGACAGCCCAGACCCTCGCCCGTGTCAGGGTCACGGGGCCTCGGCATCAAGCAATGGCGCCATTCTCGACGGCACTAGCCAAGGGCTCGGAGCAGCGAATAGCGGCCGTTGAGTGTCAGGTTGGGCCGCCACTTGGTCAATGTCCCTTGAGATTGTTTGCGAGGCTAATCTCCAGTGCTGCTCCTCAAACTTTAGTATGCGCATCCAGTGCCGCTTGATGGGTATTCCGAGTTCCCCATTGTTGCATGTAGAGACGCCTCACTCATGCCAACCAAATAGAAGGTCTTCCTTTAGAGATGTTCAACAAGTATGGGGTATAGTATGTAGTAGAGTAAATACATGTCGTGTCTCCAAAGAACAACATAGATACTCCATCCTCTTCCCTCCTCCCATGCTTGCCTGCATTACTTCGTGAGTCCCCATTTTCGTGTATTTCGGGACTGGTGTGCGCTTGTGTTGTGTTGTGGTGTGTCCATCCATGTACGCGTGCCCGTGTGCTCATGCTCCCCGGCGGAATCAAGATGAAAAACCAGTATCGTGCTCAAAAGATGTTTGTTGCATCGTGTTGGTCTTCGAGTCGATGAGTTGAGCGAGAGTGTCGTCCGCCACATGGGCGAAAATGGTTAATGATAGGGGCGGAGACAAATGAGAAAAGTGTAAATGATAGCACCGCCCATCCCATATTGCCTTGCTCTGAACCATATTCCTCCCATTTGACGTCGATGCCACTCATGATATCCAACTCATCATTTCCCGTGTATTACAACAGGGCAGCAACAAAGCAGAATCGAAAATCCAAAGCAAACAACCGCCTCCCACAATGTGCTCTCAGACAAAAACCGGTGGTATCATTTTTAAGAAAGAAAAAAGAAGAATAAGACGGGTCATCAACGCCTCCAGAGCCAACAATCCCTACCCGTGTATGTATGTGATCGTGAGCCCAACCTGGCGACAGGCTAAGGGAACCAAGCAAAACAGTACAATCCCCAGTCTAGACCCAGTGTTCATTTGCTGCAAACCCAAAAACGCAAAACGACAAGAGGGAAGTGTGATGAGAAAAAGCAATAAAAAAAATAAAGTGATTAAAAAGTGAGGCGGAGAATCAAACCGCTAGTTGCTTTGTCGCTGGGAGGCAGGGCACCCTCTTCAGCGGAATCGACTGCCATTTCCCACTCCCGCTTTACCGCTGCAGACTGCCCGACCTCTTCGACTTCGAGAGTCATGTCTTGGCCCTCCTTTAGCTCTCGCACCACGTCGTCGTCCATCTCGACTTCTAGCCCGTTGTGAATCGAGTGGATCGTACGGAGAATTTGGGTCGAGTCGAGGCCCCACTTGGCCGCAATTCTGTTGTTCAGCTCTCGGAGCGTGCGTTGCATGAGGTAGATGGCTCGATGGTAATCTGGCTTTCCAGGTTCGGGTTGCATTCGGCGCTGAATGTAAAAGCAGGCGACAGGTTTTGGGCTCTGAGCCTGAGGCGGTCGGTAAGATGGGTCAACACCCAAAGCCTCGATCCATCCGCTGAGGCTACCATCATCGTCGCCTTTATTGATCCTGGTAGGCTGCTCCGAGCCTTTGCGTGATATATCACCCCCCGCTACTGAGTCAAAATTCTGCCATTGGCCACCAGGGCCGATGCCAGAGGCTTGCGACGCTAGAGAAAGTGAGCTAGGCGAGGGGGAAATCATAGAACCCGCGACAGAACTTCGCCCGCTTCTAGCTTGCCAGTTGGGACCCTCGCGCGTGTCGGATCTAGTCAGAGGAGAGGCATCACCAGGAAGTGACACAGGATGCAAATCTGGGTCATCGTGTTCCTCGCCACGGAGAAAGAGGACACTGACGGGCCGTGTACTGGTGAACATGTCCTGTAGAGTCTGGAGCTTGAAGTGCAGATCCTCTTCCATCGAAACTCTTCCGCCGTTGCCACCTCCTGCGGAGCTAGCCGAGGACATGGACCAGGTTCGCTTGTGCTTCTGAACCTTGCCAGGTCGTTGGGTGTCTCCTATTTTTGCAGCACCGCTTGAGCGCTTCCGCTTGCCAAAATCCTTCAACCCGCTCTCGGCTTGGGCGATCTGCTGCTTGAGTTTGTCGATGGATTTCTTGACATGTGCGACGTCGTTGGAGAGCTTTCTTTCCGCTCCATGATCTCGGAAGAGTTTTACCTTGCAGTAGCAAATCTCGGGATTGGCGTCTGCTGCTGGCTGAGAAGGATCGCAAGGGATTGGGTGAGTCTTGGCGCAAAGTCTCACTGGAATACCCTTCACGCCTTTCGAGTGACTAAAATCGGTAGAAAGAAAGTTGAAACGAACTGCAATGTTGACTTCGGGGGGGCCGTTGAGCCCAGGGGTCCAGGTAACGCAGAAGCCGTCAAAGGAGGATGACTCAAGCTCTACCCGTGTCCTCTTATCGTCCCCTTCGGCCGGCTGTCCTGCCTCAACATACTCAACTGCCTGGAGTTTCCCACCTCTTTGATGTGCTTCGTTGGTGCCTCTGCCCTCCTTCCAGAGGCCCCAGCATACGCCTGGTCGCTGTCGCTGCTGGTCGTCCTCAAATGACACACGCACAAACGTCCGATACTTGGTACCTGGCGCAACAGGCATGGTTGCATTGGTATCTGCGACGGAGAGCGAGTACGCTTGTCCCTTGTTCAAGTACGTGACAGGAATCTCATCGGCTTGTTTGATCATAGCTGTCGGCGCATTGAGTGTCGAGTGAAATCGGAACTTTTCCGCTGAAGGGGGTAGCGGGTGAGCCATTGGACTGGAGAATTGGCGCGACTGTAGTCCGATCATGGGGGTGGTCTTCTGAAGGGTGGCCCCGATAGATGACATGCGCTCTGGAGAAGGATCCGAGTCCATCGGCGACCCATCCTGATCCATAGTCTCGTAGCCAGTATCTTGATGGACAAAGGTCGACGGCGCAAAGGCGGGTTGAGGTGGTGGTGCTTGAATAAACGGGTTGAAGTGGTGAAATTGATGCGGTTGCAAGGCCTGAAAACCCGTCATGTCCATGACTGCTTGGCTTGGACCAGGTTGCATCACATCCCCTGATGTTGGCATAGACAGTGGCGTATTGAGACCCATGCCCAAGCCCATTGTCGGGGTATGCAAATCGCCAGCTTGAGGGTGGAAGAGAGTATTGGTGCCTCCGGGTGTGGGCGTGTAATAGCCCGGGGGCGCATTTGCGAAGTTGGCAAAGGACATAGAGTTGGGATCTAGTAGTGAGGGAGTAAATCTCCAAGGATCGTTTGTCGCCCTGGGAGTTGGGTCTTGATCGCGAAATACATCTTGACCAATACCCTGGCTTCTAACAGAGAAATTCCGATTAGCACACGAGCCATGGGGTTTTAACTCGATTTTGAGTTGCGACGCTGCGCGAGGGATGTTGGCCCCGCCAATATCCCGATTGCGATATATAGTCGCGGGACACATGACATACCTTTCAGCCAGCGGCGCAACGGGAGCAATAGTATTATCGGCAGAAGCAGTCTGCGAAATGACTGGCGCGGTGGATGAAGTGCTGACTGCTGCAACTTCTGGGAACTGCTGTCGGAAGTTGGCTAGCAGCTCATCCCCCGGCTTCTGGGAGCTCGTTCTGTACAGAAACGGCATGTTAGCATGGCGTTTGGTGACGGAGACGGTGGAATGTGAGTTGCAAGGGCCGCCGAGGCTGCGCCGAGCAATCGCAGAGGCGCGCGAGCCTAGGACAACGTTGAACTGCGTACCTTTGTCGGAACATGTTGAGGTGGGCGTGGCCAGGCCGTCCCAAGACAGCAGCAATGCCCGATTGTTGTCAGCGCGGCGAAGAGAAGAACGGCTTCTGTTTGGGATGTTGGGTGATATCGCCGGTTCTTGCGATGATCACTTGTATGCGCAAAAGTCGAAGAGATATGTCCGGGTCAGTCGCCGGTGCTGTTCATTGATTGCAAAAAGTGCGGGCTCTAGAGTTGTATAGGCGGGTAGAGGACTATGGGCTGGCGTCGCTGGACCGAAGTTTAGAGGTCAGGGAGAGCTATTCGCGGAGAGCCGTTGGACGCGTTGTAACGGCGAAGGAGGTTCAACAGATAGGCCAACTGTTCTGAGCGAGTGGTGACAGACGGCGACAGAGTCTTGCGAGGCAGAGGGTAAAATAAAAAACGAAAAGAGGTGCGTGAAGTCGTGGGATATGCTAGCGGGTGGTGTAGGTAGTAATTGGAAGGGTCAGGTAAGCTAGAAGGAGGTAAGGGTATATTGGAGGAGTGGTGGGGACCTGTCGTCAGTCCCGCCGAAGGAGGAGGGCGAACAGACTCGACGGAGAACGAGGATCTGACTTTGAAGGACAAGTACCTCGTACCCAAGTCCCAAGCCCGGGGCGCCGAGGCGGTGTCGTGGATCGAGTGGATGAAGTGGATGGGGATGAGGGTGAGGGCTAGAGTCGAGGGTGGCGTGTACGCAGAGAAGAGCGAGTGCCTGTGCCGCACGGTTTGTGCTTTGCGCCAGACGCCGGGGAGTGGTGCGATGTCGATGTCGATGCGACGCGACGCGATGATCCCCAAGTTGATGCCGAGCTGGATGTTTGTTGTTTTAGAGCTGAAGGGCAAAGGCTATTGTTGCCGCTGTTACTATTTCGTGCCGCCTGTTGCCGCTGGGAGTTGGATGCGAGGGGTACGTGAGAACACCCAGTCCGAGAAAAGACGTTGGAGACGGGGAATTCGTCCAAGAGGTCCTAGCGACGGCGACGGTTGTGTGTTGTGCAGGTCAAGAGAGGTAGAGGTACCCAAGCCCAGGCCGACTGTGTCCCTCCCAAGGTGGAGGAGGGAATCGGGGGCGATAATAGCTTGCCCGCAGTGCCGGGATGCCGCCTAAGGACGACGGATGAAATGGCTCTGTCGTCGGCTCGTGCGAAATAATGCCGTGTCGTTTGTGGCTTTGTATTGCAGCGATACCCCGTGCAATATCGAGGGCCGGGAGGTCTGAGCTGAGGCGTGATTTTAAACGTTTCCCGTCAATACAGACTATTGCTGCCACTCCCGAGGGGGCTCGCTCATTGAAGTAACCCTCTCAGGCTGATGGACTGTTTTGTCGCTCACCACTGCACGCACCGTCAGAAGGACATGCATGCATCCCATCCCATCC
>JAAGWO010000161.1:0-44585 GCA_013266205.1 Fusarium decemcellulare
ATCTGCTTATTTAGCCCCCCGGGTATTTGGTTTGTCATAAAACTAGTCAGTCTGTAGAATGAAAAGTTGCTAAAAATCCTCGGGGGGTAGCGAGTAGCTTAACATTTCAACCAACGTTGGTCCTCGGCCATGATTAATGCCGAGCAAGGTTCAGGTGGGCCACTAGGATTAAGTTTCGTATCGTTTGAGCCTAGGTTAGTTGAAATGGTGTACAGGTCGCAGGGGCTAGAAAGGTTAAGTGGTACACCACATAACAGTTTCGCCGGCAAATACCTTGCTACAGCATGATATATACCCAATAGGAAATTCGTTACCAAAAAAGTACCACTTTTAAATCTTTGTAACCCCTACGACCTCTATGCGTACTATACAATCTAGAACATGTCGATCAAAGGTACCAACAAAGTGTAACCTGACGCATCACTTCCAAGATGCTGCTAGCTGTTGGAGAACAAAAATACCGCTTCTGTTCAAGAGGGTTCAACGGTAGGGCTGTCTCTACCGCTTAGTCTCCTCAGTTTCCAGCACCGCTCATTTTATAATCTCTACCGTGGGTCTGGCTAGCAGTTATCTTCCGAGTGGCTCGGTTTCGCTTCGCATACAATACTTCTGGGGGCCTCTAACCCGGCCCTTGCCCTGTGTTCGCTAGGACCGGGGTGAGTGCCGAAGTCTAGGTCCCCAAAAGTACGGGCTACGGGGTTACCCTGGCCGTAGGTTGACGCACGGGCAAACAATAGAACTATCCGGCCCCCATACCGGTTCTCTTCATGGCCTTGGATCAGCAGACAATCTACCTCCTTCCTCGGCAGTGTTGGCAGATTATACCGTTGCATGTTGCTAAGGTAATACCGAGTTTGTGAAATGGTTGCATTGAAATCAGGAGTGATGGCGTATGATCAAGGCTAGTTGGCAAGCGGAACTTGTCGGCATAGTCCCTAGTTTCGGCTTTCGCCAAGGATCTCCATCCGCTCTCCTATACATAAGTCGGTGAGGAGCGGATTAGTACCTAGTTAGATTAGTAACACCCAGACTATCAAAGACGGTAAAGACGTCAAGCAGCGAGGCATACATAATTCTTGACATATGCTATGACCTAAACAATCCACTGCTTTGGTGGCATGCCAATAGTCGAGTCACTACCCCCAGTCAATCCGAACCCAGTCCCAACACTTCGAAGCCTATCCCCAGGCCTAGTGTACATGTACGGAGGTGGAAGTTCCCATCCACCATCAATTTTCTTCAGTCGACCGGCAAGTCTCGGAGCTTTGCGGTAAACCTCAGCCACATCCTTGTCAGCCTCTCTTCTCGACTGCACTATGTCGATCGGTGTCTCAATCGCAAATAATGCCGGTAGTAGCTGGCTCTTGACCACGTCCACCTCCAGCTTGTGGGTTTGCACCATCACGGAGATCAGAAAAACAATGGTCAAGGCCACTTGCACAAGCAGGAGCGTGAGCCACTGCCATCGGACAAAGATGTAGCCTTCGTAGTAGGGAGTTCCTACGACCCCACCCTCGTAGGGTAATTTGGTTTCCGTAGCGCCTAAGCCTTGGTTTCGCATGCTGTCGCGATTTCTTGTTAGCAAGATATGTATCAAAAGGCTAGTAGACGACTCACTTGTTGGTAAGACTATCGGCAATGTTCTGTGTCACATTCAGGATGGCCTGGTGAGAATACACATCATCCTCGTGTGGAGACCTATAATCCGGCTGGGCATCAGCGAGTCCCGGAATCATCGCCCGACCCATGACGCCACTGAACATGGTCTGGGAACTTTGGAGCTCGTCTGCGAAGCCGTAAGTGCCATACAACGTACGCCGCAGACTATTATAGTGTTCCAGCATCATGGAGTTCTCCACATCCATTGACACACTACCACTGGCTGGCTCAAAAATCGTGAAATTTCCGTTTTGTTGCCCTTCAAAATTGGTAGCGATCAGGGTCGTATTGGTGACTCCTGTCCGGACGGATACGTCATATGTCTTTGTGCAAATGTGGAAGAGAACCTCAACGGCGCGGAAGGAATCGACAGGCGCTTGTAGGTCGTTCATGTATATCGGGATGTATCCATGGTTGATCCAGATCATGGTGAAAGCCATGAGACCAGATACTTGGTAGTCTTGAAAAGTCAAGGTCGAATTGTTACCCGCCAGCGGTAACATGTGCGCCTCATTTTCCGAGACATGGCTGACTTGATTGGGGAGGCTGGAGACGTTCAACACCAGGTGGCCGGGTAGGCCGATGAGGCTCGCCCCGTTTGGTAGCGTTGCGTTCATCAAAGTGCCTCTCTCGTCCGTGTTGAATTCTGTGGGCCTACCAAGCCAATCTTCAGACGGGATATGAAGCCCGAGCACTTCTCTGATGCCCCCAGTCGGGTTCTTTCCCTTTCTGGCCTTCGAGATCTGCAGTTTGTCGGTTACGTTGTGTACTACAAAGCAAACTCCTAAAGTGTTGATCTCTGGGAAATTGCAGAATCCCGTCCTGCAGATAGGTGGAATGGGCGTTACTCGGCTTCTAGCAGGTGTAAGAATCCCCTGCTGCACGGCAGGCATAATATTTGAAGATACCATAGAGTGGATCAATGAGCCGCTGGCCGGAGCAAAAGCGTCGTTGGTCAACAAATTTGACGATTGTCGCAGAGGGCCTACTGAGATGGCGGCCTGTGTCATGGCGGAGGTTAGAAAACCAGTTATGGTGACCAGGCTCAGAATCACGACCAGTTTACTTCAAAACTGTCAGCCTGCGGCTATAAACTAGATTTTTATCTAGTTCTCACCTGTTCCATAGAGTGACCAGCAACTTTATACAACCCCAGGCTCCACGAGTGGCCATGTCGACAGCCTGAAGATGCGGCAGCGGCCTAGCCCGATCTCGCGCATACCAATTCCATTTGAGTTGAGATGCGCCCTCAACAATAGGAATCATAAAAGCTACTCGACAGAACGTGGCTAAGAAAGCAATTATGGCGTTGGCTGAGATGCCTAGAATCTGCTGAGGCTGGGGTTTACGGTCGATTCGATCGAAAATAACGCTGATTCCGACGAGGCACAAGACGCTGATCAGAGACCAAACAATCTCGGATGACCAGGCCACAATTGTGACCCAAGCCTCTTTTCTCTTCGGTGGCAGCATCGTGAAATGAGTTTCGCCGTTGTTGTTTCCAGCACAATGTCCATTATCGAATGTTTAGAAGCAACAGCGTGATATTTGTGTCGAGAGCGGCCTAACATACTGTCTCCTGTTTTTTCTCGTATTGGTGCTGGTCGATCTGGGCTAGCAGCCCGGTGGCTTGCATATGAGATGCACGACAGGGGTATCATGACTATTCTGTAGGTTCTTTTGTTGGCTGAACCTCTGACTGGCCACCAACCAACAGAAGATGCAAGACCAGCCAGTCTCGGCCAAGGCTGAAAGCGGGTCACTGCTGATACTTAATGCCGAACACCTGATGCGTGCAGAGCCCAAGACAGCCTAGAATCTGCCGCTGCCTTGAGGTTCAACGGGATCGACATTGACTTTACCATCGTAGGCAATTCCTTGGCGATTCTCGAATGGCCTAAAAGGATTCATGGCCAGTTTCCTACATAAACCTTGCGCAAGGTCTGGTGGCTTAAAAATGCAAGTCCACCACCTGTTGGTTACGCTCAGCTTGGTCTCTGAGGCGCAAGCTTGCCGAATCAACTGAGCCATTTGCCTTCACAAGGTTGTGAACCTGTTGAAGCACAAACCCAACTCAAATGTCCTCAAAGGCAAGTGAAACAATTCAGTAAGAATTTTGAAGCTGGATCTTTATGCTACAGATCAGAAACAGCAAGCCCTAGTAGGGTTGCTGATTGGTCCCAGAAGTGGCACAGCCACAGCCACCTCGCTCCAACAAGTTTTGCGCATTTGCGCGTTACTGGCTTGTGATCCCCCGCTTTCTTCATTTGTCGCGACAAGTTCACTCAGAGACCAACGCAAGTATTTCCTATCTATACAACCCAAACGTTAAAACACTCTTGGTAGCCGGCGAAACTCGGATCCAGGTGACACTCGGAACATGTATAGACTAGTACGCTACAACACGAAGCGGGGCGCCAGTATCAGTGATGAAGCAGCCAAGCCACAAGCATTCGATCAACTTCGAGCACCAGGATACTATGGCCAATATGGAGCCCAGGAGATACCAGCCCAAGGCCATCCGACGCAAAGCCCGGTCGGGAGTTCCCCGATGTCATACTATCACGGCCAGTATCAAGCACCGCCACCAGATCGCCTACAGCAATACCCA
The DNA here is from genome assembly GCA_013266205.1 of Fusarium decemcellulare. Taxonomy (NCBI): domain Eukaryota; kingdom Fungi; phylum Ascomycota; class Sordariomycetes; order Hypocreales; family Nectriaceae; genus Fusarium; species Fusarium decemcellulare. The sequence continues at coordinate 4,271 of JAAGWO010000161.1, forward strand.
CCTAGTTCGCCTCAGGCACCATACTACGGTACCCAGTTTAATGCAGCAGCTCCTTACCCGCATATCGCACAGTTTCCTGAATTAGGAAAGAGGGAGGCCGATGGGTCTATCTGTCTACCGCAGCCTGTTATGCCCATGCCGGGCATGGTAATTGGAAACCCTGACATCAAAGTTCATTATGGCGATTTCCACCAAACAGTCCAGCCAGCCGATATCCTTACCCGCAGTTACTCGTCTCCGGTCCAACCACCCAATTATGCCAGTCTAGTCCAGCAGTCCAACAGTTCATTGCCTATCCCCGATGGAAACGACTCCCCAGTTCCTGTCGTTACTCAAAAGAAAAAGGTTTCTTTGACAAAACGGTTGAAAAAGTTCTTCCAGCCGGTGAAGAAAGCGGACCATAATGTCGAAAACCTCGCCAGCAATTGCCAGGGACTGGACATCAATGACAATCCACGCGACCAACCTATTGGAGCAGAACCTTCTCCCGGGGCCTCAACAAGTCAAGGGCTAAAGCAGACCACGAACCTGAACTCTAGTCTTGATACCGGTGTTGAGGGCTCTAGGATCGAGCCACGCTCTGACGAGGATGTCCAGATGTTCTTGAAGCAGCCGGATGATACCAACGGCAACATTGACGTTGCTGATAACCCGGACACACTTACGGTAACCGGGTTAGCCATCGAACCAAATCACTATCAGAAATCGAGTAATACGTGCAAAGATATTGCGGACCAGATTTCCCTCGAATCCTCTTGCCCAGATAGCAGCGCCAGCCATCGCGCCGAGAGCATTTCAGGCTCCTCCTTGGAGGATAGTATTTTTTCTTTCACAACCTTTGCAAGTGCAAGCAAAGAGGCGGTGATACAAAGCATAATCAGACAATGCAAGGCCTGGTTCGAGTCAAGACTGATTATTCTGGCATACCAATGCCACGGAGGCAGCTCTCTGCCTGGCTCAACTCCAGTCCCACCAGCACAGAACACGGATGAATCAGAAAAAGGATACGGAGCAAGAAAGAGGGCGCGTATGCCCGACCGGTCAGGAGACGAAAACGACAGAGAGAATGAAGGTGGCGAGGGAGGAGATAGGGGAGAAACGGAGGAGCCACGCTCGGAATTGGAGCCTCACAAATATGCTTGCCCTTTCTTAAAGCACAACTTCAACAAATACAGGAAACAGAGAGGATGTCTCTCGGGCCGACCGACTACCCACCGGATCAAGTGAGCATGAGTGAACGTCGTCTGGGACTAGAGCTAATATCCGTCAGGGAACATATTTACCGGAACCACCGACTCCCCAAGTTCAAATGTAGCCGATGCTGCGAAGTCTTTACAACGTCAAATCAATTACTAAATCATCAAAGGGCTCTAGAACCCTGCGGATTGAAGATCGAGGAGCCTCAGGACGGTATCAACGAAGATCAGGTACAAGCCCTCCGGTCGAGGAAGAGACCACGGGGAAACATTTCAGAAGAGCAAAAGTGGGCAGAGATGTATAAAATCATATTCCCCGATGACGACAGAGTTCCATCCCCATGTAAGTTGCCTTTCCCTCCATGAGCACTAGTCCAGTGACTGACCTTGCGCAGACCACGACTTCACCTTACAGGAGCTCCGTGGTGGGACCCCTACAAGTGGAAACACGGCAGACCTCGTGGTAGAGCTAGGAGAGCATGCCAGCCGGGAACTTCCACGCTTGATGCGTCCACGACTCGAAGACATGTTGGACAGAGTGATCGAAGAATCCCTGAGCTCGGAGAAAATTGTCGACCTTGCAAAAGGCGTCTTTCAAGAGATCCTGCAATCATTCCACAAAACCCGGGAAGAATCAAGGGAGTCACCTGGACAGCCCGGTCTGAGCGCGACACCAGCCCCGTCAGTACCAGCGAGCTATGTGCCATGGGTTGACGTTGACGATGCAGGAGCCGGCCCTGCGATGAGCAATGAGGCTGATCCCGGGTCGCAATTCTGCCTGGATATAAATCTCAGCTTTGAAGGGGAAGATCAGAATTTACTGGGGACTATTTTTCAAGACACAGTCATCGACTCCTTTGGCGCCCAAGTGTTTGACTTTGGTGGATTCGACGACTCATCGCTGGGGGACCAAAGTCGGGTTGACTCTGGTTACGCATCTATCGGGCCTCACGATGGAGAGGATGGCAAGGGGAAGGCTTTAGGAGAAGACTCTTGAAATGGCGAGAGCATAGTCTGAAATGCAAGACTTGAAAACTCCGTTGACGGCCTTCGTATACCGCTCTCGCCTGTTCAACCGCAAAGAATCACCCCACCCACTCCGTCAGTCTCCACGCATCATCTGCTCCCTAGCGTATACTGCGCCGCGTGGATTCTTGTAAGCTAGTGGGATGTTATTCTCGGCTACAATAAAGCAATCACATGATGTCGCCTCGAACAGGGATAGCCTGCAAGCTTTACCGCTGTTCTGGGTCGGGATCTCGCTACCACGTCGATCGGGAGGCGAATCGGGTCAGTCTCGGAATTACAGCACCCCATCGAGACAATTATCATCCGGTAGAAGTTCGTTTTGTGTCTGTCCACCGCATGATTGTGGATGCTGTGTTGGGGTGATCTGATCCTCCAGCTCCTTCAGCTCCATTCATCAGTTGACATTGTGGGTCTGGGACTCACGAGAGGGTCAAGTATAAAGCGAGCGGAAGAATGACCACTTCACTGGCACATATCATTTCTAGTCTCATGCTTCCAATCTCCAGGAGAGCACTATCACAATTGACTTGTCAAATATCACGTCGCTTCTTCTCAAACCTCAGTTCACGAACCAAGATGCCCAAGTACGTCCTCACAGGCGCCGATGGCAACCTCGGCCGGATAGCCGCCAGCTTCGCCGTCGAGATTGCCAAGCCTGAAGATGAACTTGTCTTCACAACTTACAAAGAAGAGGCAATCCCTGACGAGCTGCGCAAAGCTTGGACAGACAAGGGCGCCAAGGTGTGCGTTGCCACCTACGACGACATCGACAGTCTCAAGGCAGTTTTTGAAGGTGCAGAAGCTGTGTCCCTCATCTCAACATGGCTCTTTGGCGAAGGGCGACGACGTCAGGCTCAAACGGTAGTCGATGCCGCCAAAGCATGCGGCATCAAGCGCGTCTGCTACACCTCATTCATCGGTGCTGGCATCGAAGCCGAGAATGAGGAAGACATCCCTTTCCTACCACGAGATCATCACTTTATCGAAAAGATCATTTATGCGTCAGGACTAGAGTTCAATATTCAGCGCAACTATCTCTATGCCGACAATATCCCCACTCTCTTCGCGCCGTCCTGGAAGTTCTGTGGGGACCGGTGGTTGACCAACACGCATGGCCAAGCAGGCGCTTACGTTGCGCGAGAAGACTGCGGGCGTGTTCTCGCAGCCTTACTACTTGGGAAGGGAGAGCCAAACACAGTCTATGACATTACCGGCCCTGAGGCTGTCACAAACCAGCAGGTCTTTGACTGGATGAACCACCACACTGGGTATCAAGGCAAGCTTGTTGACATGCCTGACGACGAACTCAAGCAATGGTGGTTGGATCACGGGCTTCCAACCGACTTCTTTGGAGACTTTTCTAAGCTACCCATGAAACTTTGTATCGGAGATTTGATGTGCTGTGGTGAAATGGTTGCCAGAGGATTCATGGCCAAGCCGACTGACAATGTTGAGAAGCTGACTGGTCGGAAGCCAGTGCCTTTCCAAGAGACTCTTCTGCAGTACAAGGACCTGTTCCCGAGACCAGAGTAGAGTATTTTGAATACCTGGGTTGAAGTAAAAATTGTTGTCAAGCAAGTTCAATTACTCTTAATACAGAAGAAGTCAAGTTAGAAACATTATATAGGTAGATAAGCCGAGAAACTCTGCTCCGAAACAAGAAACGAATTTGGTACGATCAAGCGTCGTTTTGAAGCTATCTGATCAGACCTACGCAAATGGAGGGGCTTGGACGAAGTGAATGCGACACGTTGCTAACCACCTATGTTTTATTGAAAGATTGCCTAAGCTCCAGCCAGTCATCAGATCAGTCCCATAGGAAGAATTTCTTAATCTCGACCCTAGCTGTCGGGGATCAGACAAGGGAGCTCGGGCTGAGCCTGACTAAGCTTTGGGCTGAGATGATCGGATCTAGATAGTGAGGACAACGTCCCCAAATTTAGGCTCCCACTTCTGCCCCGGCAATTCTGTGCCTGCGGTATTATCCTCTATCCTTGGCCGCTGAGGCGACGGCCCCGAGACGACTGTCATGGATCCCGCAAGTATCATTGGGATTACGTCAGCCGTCATTTCCTTTGTCGATTTCATCGGGAAAGCAGTGACTACGGCCCGCGAGCTATTTGACGCCGGGACCATCGATGAGTATGAGCGGCTAGCTACGCTGACGACCACCCTAGAGTCGGGCATCACAAGACTAGAAAAGCGAGGAGAAGCTAGCCATGAGCATCTGTCCGATGAAGAGAAGAGCGCACTGCGGGTCGCCAAGCAATGCAAGCAGATTGGCGTCTCAATCCAGCGTCTTGTGGGGAAAATGAGGGCGAGGTAATTAGAAACCAGAAAGAATCCCAAGCGCCCGAATACCTTGGGAACCCTTCCCAAAGCAAGCTGATTGCTCACTTAGCTCCGATGTTGCCGAAAAACTGGACAATCTACTGATGAAACAACTTCCGCAATTGTCCAAGGACGTGGGGCTTGTGCAAACCAAATTGGGTCACATCTCGAGAGACCAGGCACCTTTTTCACGCACACTCACGGCCTTCGACAAGAAGTTCGACCAGATGTCTGAGAGATTTCTATTGCAGTTGGAAAAAGTCCGAAAAGCACTTGAAGTCTCGGACCTGACGCTGCATGCCATCAACCATCGGCGAATTCTCAATGCCATTCGTTTCAAAGAGATATCGGTCAGATATGACCAGGTATCGAGGGCTGAAAAGGACACGTTTGGATGGTTGGTTGAGGGGGACAGCGTTCCGAGTCACTACAATCTGGAAATCTCCTTCAGAGACTGGCTAGCGACAGGCACAGGGATATTCCACTTCTCGGGGAAGCCAGGAAGTGGCAAGTCAACACTCATGAAGTTTTTGGCTAAACATTCCGAGACCGCCAGTCAACTGAAGTTATGGCAGGGCGATCAAAAATTGGTATTGGCTACTGCCTTTCTGTGGAAGGCTGGGGCGAAGAAGCAAAGGTCCATGGATGGAATTGTCCGATCTCTTCTCTACGCCATCCTGGACAACTACCGCGAGGACCTCATTCCGAAAGTATTCCCACAACATTGGTCCCCAAATAGCTGGTCGCCGTGGACACCAGCAGAAGACATAAAGGTTCGACTCGACAGCGACGAAATTCAATCTGCGCTTGAAGCGATCATCAGTGACCAGTCTTCAGGCTATAGGTTCTGTTTTTTTCTTGACGGCGTTGACGAATTCGAGGACGCCGAGATCCGCAAACGTGAGCTAGCGTCGACTCTGCTACGGTGGACTTCAAGCAACCCGGAAAATGTCAAGATTTGTGTTTCGAGTCGTGAGGAGCCAGTCTTCATTGACCTCTTTCCGCTAGGTCAGAGAATCCGACTCCATCTAGTCACTGCCGGCGACATTCGCAAAGCGATACAGGGGGTTCTTGGCAAGCACGAAAACTTCTTGAAGTTCCCTTTGGCCGAACGCGGAGATTTTATCGAAAGATTTGTACGTGATTCCGAGGGCGTTTTCATCTGGACGAAGCTGGTTCTGGATGAGCTGTGGAACAAGCTGGATGACAAACAGCCACTGGAGCATCTTCACAGTGTCCTCGACGTTGTACCTAGGGACCTTGACGAGTTTTACGAGAGAATTCTGCGATCGATCCGGACCTCGGATGCTGCCGAGTCTTCGGCAATCTTCGACATCTTGGTCACCGCAAGAGCGGAATGGACGGATCCTGCCTGTCTTTTGGTTCTTGATTACTCTTTTATCCGGGACTTCATCAGCCCGAACCTTACGAGGCCCGCTGCTGTTGGCGGTTCCCAAAACACACCCGGCCAAGGTCGAAAAGCGCAAATTCGACAGATTAGAGCCCGGACGCAAGCTTTCAAAGATCGAGCCCAGTCCCTCTTTCGAGGAATGGTCGAAGTCACGAACACGCTTTCACACGCGCGTATTGACGATTATCGATTAGATGAATCACCGTCGTTTACTCATCGGTCTGCTTATGACTTTCTCCGTCGGCGGCAGGGGAAGAACCATCGCCCGAGCATTGATGTGAAGTCCTTGGTTCTTCATTGCCTTATGGCCCGAGTGCGTTGCGGCTGGGGTCTTACTGGCTGGAAACCTTCTGTCTGCCAGATGGTCTCTTCCCTGATTGCGATCATCCCTTGGATTGAGGACACTGCTTGCCTACCAGATCGCATCTCTTACTTTAGATCTTTGGCCGAGATGGATAACATACTCGTTCAAAAGCAACCTGGCCGAGACTTGAAAGACCGTTTACAGTTTGCAGTCAATATTCTAGATTACGAGATTCGATATCCACTGCCGCTGAAGTCTGACAAGTTAGTCGTCTCGGTATTCAACGTCGCGTGTTGGATGGGACTTCATGATTACCTGAAATGGGTGATACAATGGCCTGACTCCTGGGTATGGAAGGAAACTATCAGGATCCCACTGTTGGAATCTCTGTGTTGGATTGAGCAACGATTCCGTCGCGATGGAGCGCTGGTGCCCTTGATACAACGCCTGCTCCAGAATGGGCCTTACGCCAACGTTCTCGATGAACACCAATCGCCATGGGGAACCTGCCTCACTTTATCAATCATGTCGGCCGATATTTTCCGGGCACTAGGTCCATCTTGGAAAGCCATTTCTGTCTTTCTCCAACACGGCGCCAATGCCGACGTCCGTTTCTGGTGGAATGATGGGAGGGGTCATGCTCTCCAACGAATCCAACGAACTCAACTCACTCTCACCGTAGGGAGCTTGACGTATTCGCTCCTACACCGATCAATCCTGCTTCCAGAGTATATAGATTTTGATCCGACATATAGCGACTGGGGATCACACATGGCTGATGGGGCTTCGCTTCGGGACCTGTACCTATGCTTTGGGCCCAAGGACCGATTGGAGATTCTGGACCTGATCGACAAGAGCCTAGGGCTAGCGCAACCCAAGCCGGAAGAACCCACGAGAACAGATTTGCAAACGGAAAAGTTTCACCCGAGTATCGGACAATGCAGGCAGTTCCTTAGGACATGGTGGATGCAAGTCATATCCGTTGTCATCGGTCAGCCGCTTGTTGCCCTTTACTGAGTAGAGATATCGCGCTAATTCGGAAGAAACAGGATTTTTAGGCTTCATTCTATCGTATTTCTTGATTTCGTTTATTAGAAGCAGATGACGGCTTTAATAGATGGATAGCAGCAAGGGGCGCACGGCGGTCGGGACTGGCAGTGTCTCGCCGAGTCGTCAATGTAGCACAGCTTGAGAGATTTGGGCTGATTTAGTACAGGGCGTTGGAGTGTATGCCAATAAATACATTCACTCTTTGGGCCTAACAAATTGGATTTTTTTATCGACTATATTGTTAGAAGTTTATCGACAGCTAGGTCAGAGCCGAGGCCGTTGAAGACTTTGGTAGTTTACAGCCGTCTCCGAGATATCAGCACCGGTCAATCGCGTGAGACTCTGCTCCCTATTTCAGTCGAGCGTTTGGTTCGGGTGGAGGAGAATGGTGATCGAATTTGTATCCGGGAGACTATGAGATTTGTGTTGATATTGATGCGAAGGTATCCTACAAGTTCACTCTAGATGGAAAATCGGTCACTGTGGAGGTATTTCCTCGCCAGTAGAGCTAGGATTCTTCATATTTCATAACCGATGGCATGATCAAGTTAGAGGCTTGGCCAATTTTGTGGACGTTATTGTGCGCTAAATAGCTAAATAGTGGTCTAAAGTGTGTATGTGAAGGCAAAGATGCAAAAATACAGAAAAAAGCCTGACTTCAATATTCTTCTCGGCTTAAGTGCAAGTCAATGCAGTAACAGGTGCATCGTCACTTAAAAGGCGGCAAGGCCTGAAACGCCAAAGCCGGCAGGAAGATCCTTGCCTTTGCCAAAGGGCTCACCAACCTGCTTAAGAGAACCATCCTCGTTGATCTTCCATCCAATAACAGCACCGCTGCCGCGGAGGAGGTTGTACAGGTACCTGCCATCACTGCTGAGCGCAAGGTCCACGGGCTCACTACCATCACCGGGGAGGGCAGCATCGCCCTTGAGCAGGGAGGTAGTTCCGTTCGCGAAAGTCGAATAGCTGGAGATGGAGCCGGAGACAAAGTTGGAGGTGTAGACGTAGCGCTGGTCGGGGGTGACGACGATCCAACAAGCATCAGTCTGCTCGTTCTTCTCAGACTTGGTGACGGCGCTCAAGCTGGGTACGTCGCCTTTGTTGAGGTGGTAGGTCGAGACGCCGCTGTTCCCGATAGCGGGCAAGCCGGATTCAACCACGTACAGGCTACTCTCGTTGTTGAAGATAGCACCGAAGGGTCTTAAGCCGCTGGATCCCACGGTGTTGACGGGGGCGGTGCTGGCCTGACCCTCCTCATCAACAGTGAAGACGTCAATGGTGCTTCCGACCTTGTTGGTGACGATCAAGGAACGGCCGTCAGGGGCAAAGGCGACAACGCCAGGGACACCGATGGGGGTGCTCAGCGGAATCGTCTTGTTAGTAAGGGGAGACAACATGCCCGACTTCTCATCTACCTTGAAACCGAAGATTCCGGTAGAGGCGACAGAGCCAGTGAGGGAGTAGCCATAGCCGTTCTTGCTCAGGGTGAAGCTGAGGGGCTGATCGCCTCCGTAGATGGTCTGCACCTTCTTGAGAGAAGAGCCATGAACGGAGAAAACAGTAATGTGATCAGATGCAGGGCTGACAGCGTAGAGGTATGTATGGTCTGCATTCAGCTGAAGACCACCCTGGGTGTCAAAGTCGACTCCCTGGCCGCGTCCCCCAGTCGAGTAGGTGTTGACCTGGGCCAGGGCACCGTCCGCATTACGGGAGAAGGCGACGACCTTGTTGTCAGCGGGGTCGTTGTTTAGAGCAAAGACGGCACCGGCTTCATTTTTGGGACTGCCAGCTTGAACCCGGATGTCGAGGGTAGGTTGGGCGTTGATGCCAGAGAAGGCAGCAAGCGAAAGAGAGGCAAGGCTTAAGGCGCGCATTTTGACTCAATGACTGAGATAAACGAGAATTGAAGATATTAGAAGTATCGAGGTTCTTGAGCGAGAGTCTGTAGAATGAAGAAGCTGTTGATTGTAATGATGCTCTGGGGACTGGATTACCCGTCTCTATATACACAATGAGAAGGAGTTGATTGTCAACAAAATCGACTCTTCCGAACTATCCTCATCAAACAGATGACGCAAAGCGGCGCGTATTACCAAACAAAGCTTTGCCTCTGCAACTAAGCTTACACTACCCGTTCAGCTCGAATGTTGAGGCTGAAAAGGTAGCTCGATCAGATGCCGCGTTGCCGACTCGTCGACCAGTAGCCGTGCGAGGGCCCCTTATTCGGTCATGTTTGCATACAAGGCTGATTACAAGTCGTCGATGCTTCAGGCTATTCGAATACTCTAATCAAGATTTCCTATTTGAGATGTGTCTGCGTGGTGGTGGCTTCAGCTATGCAGATCTCTTCGAATGTTGGTGTAAGCCGACTATGTGGTTTTCGTTACGTAAAGTTGAGTCGCCATTGGCTACATCAACATAAAGATTCCAAAGTGTATCCGCCAAGGTCTCACCAACCGTCCAATAAACCAACTCCTGTAATTTCAGGCGTGCCGCTGTTCCGAATGATTGGCTGGTTTGTCATGCGAATTGACAATACCGTAATTCATCGACATTTCATTTTCTTTAGGGTACTTGAAAAGCCTCCAGAATTCCAACGATGGCACGATTAGCGACCGGTAGCCAAGAAGCCGCATTTAGCACTTTGGAATCAATCAGTCATGTTGAAAACATCATACGGCGGGGAGTAAAAGAGTTATAAGATGGCGTACGGCAGTTTGTCTCTCAACCGTCGAAGCAGGTTGACAAACTGCACAGCTCCTCGATAATTCACCGTCTCCACCGATTAACTTGAGTTCGCAGTATCAAATCAGCAAGATGGCACCCCAGGTCAGTGTCTCACCTCCAACTCGCTAGAGTCTGACCCATCTAACACTCTCCCACAGTTCACCCTCTACTCGTTTGTCGGTTCCCAGTGGGCTGGCGTCGCGCACCTCGCCATCGCCGAGAAGGGCATCAGCAAGAACGACTACATCGTCAAGGAAGTGGACCTGGGTGAGCACGGCATTTCCACTCTTACTGACTGGCCTAACATCGTCTAGTAACTGCAGAGAACTTTGAGCCTGAGTATCTCAAGATCAACCCTCACGGCACCGTTCCATCGCTCGTCTCGTCCTCCCTCGGGAGGCCGCTCGTGCAGAGCGCCGACATTCTTCGACACGTCGATAACCTTGGAAAGCCGACTTTGGTCCCCGCTGACCCTGAAGTGCGAAAGAGGAGCCAAGAAATCATCGATCTCGTTCACTCACACGATGCTGATACAAACACCATCCTCTTCACCGCTCGTGACGGCGAAGAGATGAAGGCTAAGAAGGCTAGCATGTGGAACGGTTTCCTCCAGAACCGACAAGACAAGCTGGAAAAAGAGCACGCCGCCGCACCTGACAATGCCTTCTACCGCTTCAAGAGAGCCGAGAATGCCTCGGTGCAGATTCTCTACGCCACGGACATTGGCAAGGACCACGAGCATTTCTACAAGACGTCGCATCAATCATACAAGGCCTTTGCCAACAGTCTGAGAAAGCTCGAGGAACTTCTGGTCGGTCCCTGCGCGACCGGAGATTCTGTCACCGAAGCAGACTTTCACGTAGTGCCTTGGCTATCACATGCTCTGTGGGGTGCAGGCACCGAGCCGAGTGAGATCCAAAATTTTGAGGTGTTGGAAGCTTTGATCCGCAAGTCAGAGCCCGGGTTTAGCGTTGGATCAAACACAAGGGCGTGGTGGAAGACAATTTCCGAAACCAAGTCGTTCAAAGAGGTTTTTCCCCATCTTCACTGAGAACATCAGAGTTTGGCTGAGGACGGCCTAAAGACTCTTGCGTTGGAAACACCCAACAGGAAGGCACATCGAGAGTGTAATACATGCAACTATCATTCATTCATGCTTCTAAAAGTAGCCTAAGCGAAACCCTCAGCGAAGCCCTCCGTAGTTATACGGCACCCTATGTTCCATGAGACAAGCTCTCGTCCCCCACTAGACCTCCCCTCGACGGTGATAAGGAATCGTTGGTAGTATTCAGAACTTCAGTAAGAAGCTGCAATTGACTCAAGTCATCTGAATTAAGAACCGCATACCTATCTGGGTAGAAGTCTTTAATATCAGTGCAATTCGTCCATAGGAAGAGTTCTGGGTACTGGAGTCCATTCCTCATGGTAAAGTCCAGCAAACTGTTGCCGTCTTTGTCTCTGTGTGCACATATGTCGTTCATGTTCTTGTAGGGTAGAGTATGGTGAAGGAGCCTTTCGAACAGGGCATCTTTTCCTTTCCCGGCAGCATACCAAAGAGGAGGCCGTCCCGCAGAGTCTTCTAGCAGTATGCCACTACTCGCGTAACCAGTCGAAAGAAGGAGATCGCAGATTTCCCCATGACCGAAAATCGCGGCTAGGTGAAGAGCGGTTTGCTGGGCGTTGTCTTGTTGAGCTGGACGGCAATGGGGATAGGACAGCAGTATTTTGACCTCGTCCGTCATACCGAGGAGAACAGCGATATGCAGACTGGTGCGGCCGTCGCTGCCCATTCTTGTTGACTCTTTGGGATGTCTGCAAATGTATCGAAAGATATTTTCCCAGTCTTTTGGATATGCGCCGCGCAAAAATGGTTGGCCAAAAAGACCAAGGGCGTCGTCAAACCCGATCCAGTTCTTGATGACGAGGGTTTCCGTAACCTCTTTGCGGGGAACGTGTCGCACGTGTGGAAAAATCATCGACGGCCATCTCCATGTGTCTGGACTAGTGTTGAGTCCGAAATTACCTGCTACCTGGTCCATCACACTTGGAATGTCGTGAGATTTGAGGAGTCCCGAAATTTCCACGTTCGGCTGTTTTTGACTGCGCGCGATGGACTTGCTAAGGAATAAAATTCCCAAGCATAGCTGGCCATCCTCGATAAGTCGTCTTGTGTGCTTCTCTTGGATGTCGGCTAGGTCTTTGTCGTGCTCTTCCTTGCATCCAGGGTGTACGCACGGCTCCGCGATAGTTGGAATTGCGGCCATCAGCAGCTGTTTGGTGGCCGTATCTTGTTCGGTCTCTAGCCTTCTGGTAACTTCTGACATCAAGCCAGATCTCAAAGCTTTATACATGCCCTCCAACTCACAGGACATACTATTAAATAATTTGTAGGGATGAAACCAAAGTTTCGGCAGTTGTGACTTTGCATCGGAAAGGGCAGCCTTGTGTTCAGAGCATGCCGCAGCCACGAGCTGCAGTAACCCAAGAGCATTTTGCCTGATCAACTCAGTCATCTCATGCTGTAGTACGGAGGACATTTTTACTCACAAATCTTCCAAGCTCCATGTCCACTCAGCTTGGTTTCGAGTGATGGTGGTCAAATCATTACTCTCCGCTAGGGGATATTGTTGAGAATCCTCGGTTTCATCACTCTGATCTCGCTTTGGCTTCCGCGCCCGGCTTGCCCTGATCGGCTTCGAACAAGGCCAACCTTTTTCCTTACACCGGTCGCAGATCTGGGGCCAGACTCGATGCTCCGGATCGCACTGTTGATTCGGCGAATCAGCATTGTTGACGCAACTGCTTGGATTTTGACCTTACCCTTTGCTTATCGCGCCTACAGGACGCGCAGCTGAACCTGTGAAGGCGACGAGTGACTTGGCGCTCTGGTGTGGGTGTCATGGTGGTTCGATCAAATCAGGCTTGAGGCTGAGGCAGTAAGGCGGTGATGCGAACCAGTTCGCCTAGGGCTGTGCAAAGATACCCAAGTATGGTTCGATACTAATGATCATCGGTATCGGATGACGAAATGACGCAAACGAGGGGACCTGGGATTTGGAATTCGTTCATTTTCTGGTGGGAGGCGTCAACAGTTATTATACTCCGACAAACTGCGATGAGGTCCAAGTCTTTGCGAAAGCGGCGCAGCTCGGATGACTTCCCATCGTCTGATGGCTACATATCTAGTGAAGGCAGCCCTAACAGTCCAGGCGTATCTCACTCCAAATCTCACCACCTCCATGTCGCACTTCGCACTTTTTGTCGGTCTTGATCGTACGACACAGAGCTGTTGTCTCGCCATCTCAGACGATCAACAGAGCGTCGTGATGCCAGCATCACTGCCTGGTCGCACTTTGTCGGAGTCGGAGTTTTGACGTGTTCGCTCTTTCTTGATCAGATAATTCAATGATCTAGATAAAACCTGGACCCTGTCGAGCTGCGGCTGCCATGCAACACTCCTGCAATTCTTGTCTCTTGCGCGAACGGTACAACATGGCACCAGTACCAGAAATCCACCTCACGAGGTCTGTTAGCAACACCAACGATCTCGCAACATTGCTCTTTGGAATTATCGCATCCATCACAGCCCTTATCAGTATTATCCTAGCGCTTCTGCAATTCCGTCACGCGAGGAGGCTGGATGACGTAGAGACTGCAATGCGCCCCAGCCCCAGGTTAGTGTCCACTACGATCGAAAGCTGCGCTCTACTGACAGTTTGATGATTCTTGATGTAGCCATCCTCAATCAGCACACCGTCTCACTGGTTTCCCATGTAATTCCAGCACAAGTAGAAGTGCTACAGAACGGTAGATTAGGCCTCGGCTAGAAGCCGCAACTGGAATTGGTGTGGTGGGTGTGTCTAGCTTTGTGTCGGTATCTTTTACGGAAGCCAGGAGGGGAAGAGTCGATATATGGCCATAGGAAGCGACTTTTTTAAGACTTTTGGGCGGGAGTGTTGGTTTTGATATGGGCAAGTGTACTTCCAATTAAACCGGATACTAATCTGTATGACTCTTTCTGCTTATGACATTGATTTATTGCTTGACGTGACAGTTAAAGCAGTGTAAAACTCGAAAGTTACATACATGAAAGTCAAGGTACTGTGTTAAGAACTACCAAGGACGACATAGCAACGGACGTACACTCTGTTCTACGAACCCCAAAACCCCTAAAGTCTTCTCAGCCTCATACTTGTAAAACCTAGTAAATATGGCACGCCAAGATAGCTTTCACAGCCCTGATTCCCTAAGAGCCTAAGGCACTACCGTATCAACTCAACAAGCTAGGTAAAGCCTATGGGTCTAGTTATCCCTATCTTATGACATTCTATAGGCTCACCCGCAGCTAAGGATCTTAATAGCCTCTAACCAACCAATCTTAGGTATTAGGACAAGGTTACGATGCCCATAGGATCTACCTAACTTACTGAGTTAATACAGTGTTAACCTTGCTCCATCTTGCAGATCAAATCATATTGCTCGATATCTAGAGCTAACCGTGAACTAGCTTAGTAGGTTTGCTTGACCCTACTGAAAAGAAAAAAGTTCTAGTCCTCATAACGGATAACAACTGGCGTCTGCAGCAGTGCAACTTGCTATACTAACACACCTATTGGCCTACTCCATGTGGTCAATGATCTTTTCAATTCTTTCAACGTTCAATCGCTGTACTCACACAATTTCGGAACAAAGGCGACAGACAAATACAACCACATCCTAGGCCCGTAAAATCGTTGGCGGGGCTTGTTAGAGCTGGTCTAATTGTGATTATAGCTCCGCTAAGCCGGCCTCGGCACAGTCTGATTGTCCCACTACAGCCTTCTGATCCGGAACCCTGTCAACCAAATCGTTGTATGAGCTTTGCCTCGTATTTTTCTTCATTAACTGGCACCTACAGAACAACCTTGCCTTCCTGTTAGCTGTGGAGTAGCGTGTCCCGCAGGAGCATATTGTGCAAGGATGAATAGGAGCGTCAACCCTTTCATATTGATCTAATAGGTTCAATACTTCAGAGTATCTCAGCAATCTCGAGCAATAAAGATAGATTTTAGAAATTCCACGATTATGGTGAGATTCTAGCTCATTATGTATAGCGAGGAGGGAATGGAGAAGTAAACGGTCTCTGCTGACGAAATATAGGTATAATGACAGTCTCCCGTCATTAGGAAGGAACTATTCAACCAACACACACATTCCAAGTGGCATGCACTGAATACCACAAATTCGAAGACATAAGGTTCTTACTGCAATAGTGATGCTAGTTAGCTATTGAATGACGACATTAGGCCGAGACATGTTCCTCGTCATAATTGACGTGAAACTTCACATCTGAGATCCCTCTTGTGGTTTAAATCATTGTCAATGGTTGGACGCCACGTCATACCGTCAGACCCCAGTAGTAAACCTGTTCTAATCACCTCCTCTTTCGATCTGTAGAGGGCAAGGTTGGATTTTGCTTCAAGTGGAGGTAATATCTTTTGGAACCTCGTGTGTTCAGTCATAGGCAATATACAACTCATATATATTTCCAAAACCGTCGCCGTTGTGTGAAATCGATGATTCGTCTAGATGACTCCTGTTGCACCTATCCCTAAGTATTTAAGATGCCCCTCTCCGTAAGATTATGCTGTCTCAGATAGGAGCCATAAGGGGCTTGGACGACCACTTCCAGACTGGTGAGGTGACGTACGCGCACAGGATGGCGAATGCCGCAATGCTGGCCGTCGGTCTCTTTCATGGGTTAGAGAGACCTCTAAACGCCATAAGGGAAGCTTCCTGTAACTGTGCGTACACGAGCTGCTAATGGACCAAGGACGACATCACATCGGCGAAGATATAGCCCTGCTCTGGCTTAAACGTGCGCTGGCCACTCGTCATATCCGCTAAGCAAGTCTCATTCATGGGTATTTTCCCGCCGTTAGTAAGATGATAGTAAGACAATGTCTGGACTCGGAAATTGAGCTATTACACATGCAATGTTGAGCACTCGGCCAGCCTCGGCAAATACCAAGTCATTGCTTTTTGTCTGTGACTGCACCCTTTGATAAGAGAGTAGCATATCTAGCAAAAGGTTACTTTGGAATACACAAACTAGCACTTTGGGTAGGTCTACTTCCATGCAACAGAGTGAGTTTGACAATACAAATCCTCTGGCTTGGTATCAGCCATCAGCAAGCAATATCTACCAGTTCTCGTTGAGATGAGACAAACCCTGCGCAGTGTAGTAGTTAGTATACGTAGTTGAGGTAGCTCCTATACTCTATTATTACCAAGACTTTTATTAAGCTATTACTTGATCCTTCGGCCATGATAACTTGATCCCATGGTGGTCTAGGTAGCTCCTGGTGCTCCAGTCCACTCCTCGCGCCCCAGCCCGCTCACCAGTCCGCTTCTTTGCTCCACACCACGGCCATAGGGCGGACCTTAAGCAGACGCAGGACTAGCTAAAAATTAGCCCTGTTACTAACAATAACACGAAAGCGGAGTTTAGGCGGAATTCCGCACGAGCGAGGGTCCGATATCACATCAGCTATCAGGATCACATCAGCCGTCAAAGGATCTACACTCAGTGCCAAACTTCAAGAGGCTGGACAGACCCGAAGCTTCAAACTGACGCCTGAAAATTCTGACGGGATCAGCACTAATGGGCTGAGTAGAACCACGTAGCAGACCTCGTGTACAAAGCTTGGCTAGCTTGTTCTGTGTATTGATCATCGTCGTGATTGCATCCTACACGGCACCGTGACGGCGGTTCCAACATCACACATTTAAATAGTCGATAAAACATCGCGAAAATAGAGAAATAATCCAGTAGCAATCACCATCTATTGCACCACAGACAAAATCCAAGCCCATTCTTCTCAAAACCATTTGTCCGCACCAACATTTCTTCTTGAAGCCAAAACAATCTCTATCCTCCATTATGAAGCAAGCCGGATTAATCGTCGCCGTCGCCGCACTCATTCCTGTCTTTGCAGTTCCGCTGGACGACGGCGTTGGAGTTTCCCTCGACAAGCGGGAAGCCTGCAGCGACGGACAATGTGTTACCTACTTCTCTGGACAAGGCTGTTCAGGGGAGCTTGGAAACTTCAAACCCGACTGCACCGGTGCTTGCTTCCAGTTCTCTTCCTTCCAGAGTGTCTTTACCGGCGGCACAGGCATTCCCATCGCTGGAACGGCCTGCAAGATCTATTCCGATGGCAATTGTCAGAACCAGATCCTCGATATCCCGGATCACATCCCTTTCCGATGCGACTCGTTCGGCACCGCTCAGAGCATGCAGTGCTTCTACAACTGCTAGACATTGGGTCACTCCTCTGTCTTTCCAACACGACCACCCATTCGCTCGTGACAATGCGACCGAGAATCAGTGATGATGGGGTTTCATTAAGGTTAGAGAGAGTCATTGGTACAGGATTCAAGATCAAGAGAGAGCTTTCAAGTTTAGGCCCGTAAATAGATGATCTGTTGAATTTCAAGGACATTCATTCTAGCTGGAAATTCTTTCTTCTTTTTGCTATTTAAATAAATTGGTTCAAATTTAGGCGGCCGTGATTGAAGAGGATCGGTGTGGTTGTAAGTTTGAAGTTGACGGCAAGGATCTGAGGAAGAAGGTAGTCAGCCCTTTTATCCTCTTTTAATGAGAGGAAAAGTGGCCTCTTTAGATATCACTGCCATCTTACGTTAAAGAATTACAAGGTTTTATGTTATGTAGCATTGGGTCTATTGAGATGCTATTATTATGTAAAAACTCTGTTCTTTGGTGCGGCTGCTGACGTCTCTGTCTGTGGCAAGAAAAGCTAATCTAGAAGTAAATTTAGGCGGCCGTAAAAACGGCCAAGTGAGAAGATGTACCTATCCACTATCATGACCCGAGGCTCAAATACGAATAAAACTTCCTTTACTCTCAGGTGGCATGATACGAAAAATGTGCGGGAGGTTTATTCTAACCCTTGTCACGCTCATGTCGATCTACACCCCGCCTCCTACTAAGGCCACTGGTACAGTCAGATTCCAGATCCTAGCGCAATACTAGCCAAGGATGGATCGATTTTGCACGCACACTGCAGTAGCGCTGATTTGTTCTCAAGTTGAGGCAGTACAGCCCTATCAAAATCTTGACTCCACATTCCTATTTGGACTCCAGGTATCCAAAGATCCAAATATCCGTCGTCACTGGGCTCTAACAATAGCTAGACCATGAGGGAGCCTGGCTGACTCAGAAATGGCAAGGTTGTGATTGGAGAGTTGAATACGACGAATCCTTCAGAAAATCATCAACATAAATATGACGCTTCATTGTATGAGATTGAAATATTTCGCGAATTCACCACTTTACGGCATCGAGCTCTCTCAGTAAAAGATTACAATTCAGATTGATCTTACACCAGCTCCGACACAAGATGAGCATTTCTACCCACGACATCGAAACTTGTTCGAAGGACCCTTTAATAAACGGTAAGAAACAGTCACACATCATGCATCATTGTTAAGACGACGAATGTTAATATGTGTCAGATGCTCGTGCCAATATCGTTGGGGGCCTCGATTTCTATCAAGTAAATATCATTGTATCGGGAATATGCTCGTTGCTCACCTTGGCCGTCCTCCTCACTTTCAATCAATTTCACGCAACCCATCTTTCAAGCCCACCAGAGCAGATCAAGTAAGTAATCTTGTTA
This sequence comes from Fusarium decemcellulare, assembly GCA_013266205.1. Lineage (NCBI taxonomy): Eukaryota > Fungi > Ascomycota > Sordariomycetes > Hypocreales > Nectriaceae > Fusarium > Fusarium decemcellulare. The sequence goes on from JAAGWO010000161.1 coordinate 23,000, forward strand.
CTAACATGCCGTCCCCATCATCTAACAAGGATTTTTTAGTATCATGCGTATGGGTTTATATCTTGTGATACGCTCACTGGTGTCTTTTCTCTCCATCTGCTTCCCACAGGCCGAAGTCTACATCTCTCCCTGGATAAGCCTGTTTGAAGCTTTGGCGATGGGGTCTTTCTTTATACTTTTGTGCAACTATGTCTCACATAGCATATCTACGCGCCAAAGCTTCTTTGCTTCAAAAAGGCGAGACGGAGTCAAGTGGTTCAAGGTAATATCTCTGCAAGGCTTCTACTACATGATTCACCTGGACTAACGGGGTATGCCACTACAAGGTTCGCGGAATACTCATCTTTCAGCTGATCATTGTTTCCGTGTTTGTGTCCATTGCTTTGGATATCAGTGCAGCCGTTGGTATCTACTGTCAGTGGAGGCGCAGCCTTCTATCAGTCAGCTTCTGGTTGCAACTCCTCCTAACGATTTCGTTCCTCATCTCTTTTTTCTCTATCTTACATGTTTGTTTGATTCTAAAACGTGATCTCGCCAACCATCGGCCTCTCCTCAAATTACTTGTCGTTATCTCTATTACAATTCTCACATTCATTCAATCTGTAAATCCTGGTCTTTCCCCCCTCAAGAACTTCCTACTAACTTCTCTACAGCTCGTCTTTTACGCCCTTCTACAAACAAATGTCCTGCAAGAATCTAACGCATTGACATTTGCCGATATCAATGTCGGTATTCCAAACATGGTCGTATGCGTCGAGATATTTCCTCTTTCCCTTTTCTATGCGTGGGCTTATCCATGGAACGTTTACACCAACCGAGACGGACTTGGTCATTTCACAGCCCCAGATCAACCCGGAAGACCGTATCAAGGAGGAACCTTGGGCTATCGAGCTTGGCTCGGCGCTTTCAATCTATTTGGTTATACCAGAGCCATGTTGTGTGGTTTTAGTCGCAAGCACCAGGAGCAGGGGTTGTTCGCTGAGACCGGAGATACTATTCCCCTCAATCCCAACCCTAACCAGGTCAGCATTGAGTTGCCAATTAGGACCAATAAGCCTCGCTATTAGGAGACAAAGGAATTTAGACATATATCTCTATCGGGTTGTCCGTTGCGAGTAATTTTATTTATTCTTCAATATTTTTAAATTATTCTCACTGTGTTGACAACATCGGGCTGTAGACCAGGAGACTTTAAGTAGATTTCCTAAGAACATCACTCTATTCCAGATATTTTTATTGAATGTGGATCAAAAAAAACTCTTGACGTTATTCTCGCCACTCTTATCCTCAATCACGCGTCCTCATTTATCCCATGAAAGTCGTTTGACCTGTCATCACTATTCCGAAATGTCGCCGTCAAGAGTAACGGGGCCAGCATCTGCCATCGAAGGTGGAGGCAACAAGCCCTCAGGGTGCTCAACATTAACCACCATAGTAGGAGGCGAGCCGAGGTCAAATTGCTGTACTGTGTGATTGGGGCCTAATGTGAACAGAGCTGCACCAGGACGGTAGATGGCTAAGCCTCTGACATTCTCCAATGTCGGAACAGAAACCCAAGTGACTTGCTTTGTTCGAACATCCCACAGAAGTGTCTCGCTGTGGCAATATGTCAGTACGTGAGCACCTGATGCAAAATGATACGTACGAGCCAGAATGTTGGGCGATGCAGCCGTTCTTGGACCAAGCCATCCAGTAGGGGCCAACACCAGGGTTTTCCGCCTTATTCAGTGTTCTTATCACTGCAGCGTGATTGTCAGGGCCTTGAGTTTGGGGCATATTCCAGACTCGAAGGTCGCCGCCGCGGGCTTGCACAGCCAGCATGGCACTCCTTGTGCTTATGTGCCATGAAAGTGCAGAAATAGGTGAAGGCACTGTCGAAGTGGTGAGAGTGTGCAAAACGGTGAATTTCGGCTGGAGAGTCGCGACGATGACAGTGCCACTTTCGTATCTACTTGGTTGTCAGCGATGCACTTTCTTCTGATATTCTCACAGCTGGCTCACCCAATAGCAAACGTTTTACTGTCGGTCGATGGTGCCAATGCTGTTACGGCTTTTTCCTCTAGCGTTCGAGAAAAGATGGTGTCGGAAGTCATAGGATCAACTAGGGTAATGCTACCTCCAGTGTTGCCTGTATCACAAGTTCAGTATTCCAAGATAAATCTTCTCTGTTGGGTTATACACACCAACCGCGACCTTCCCGTCTTGCATCCACGCTGCGGCCGTAATCTCTTCGAAAGATGCAAATTGCATGACGTCTTGGCCTGTAGCCAAGTCCCACACAATGGCTGTCTGACTTGCGTCATAGCTAATGACAAGTCTGCTCGCGTCGCTTGTGTCGTCTGCTACAAGCAACTTCACATCCTCTTTGTGACTATCAAATCTCCTTTCTATGACCAGGCTGCCATGCTCACAACAGAGAATTGAGGATTTCTGGGCGTAGAGAAACTTAGAGCCTGTGGCAGAACATGGCACGAAGGTGCTGAGGTCTTTTGGAGTCGCCATCGTGTTAGAGTCTTAGCCCGCACCTGGCTTGGTTGGGGTTGATGTTGAGGTTTGGTCTAGGCACTGGGGTGAAGGCAAGGGAGAGGAAAGACAGTTCCAGCAGTGGGAGGGGCGCTGGAGGCTCTAAATATTCCCCGGATAGTGCTTTGTTAGAGGGGTTCTGAGACTCGCAGTCTTGGAGCTAACCTCTTTGAATGTGCGGCGCAAGTGTCTAACCCATTTTGAGATTCACCATCTTTCACAAGGCATTCTCGATTGTCGCATTTTGAATCAGTCCAACATAAACATATTTGATGGGTATCTAGAGTGTAATCTTGCCTTTTTGCTTGGCCTTTCCTCCAATCTTTGCTCTGTACGGCGGCGCCGCCCCCGAAATGACCTGCTTCCCCCTAAAGCCAACCTTGCCCGTGATCTTCCCATTCTTGACTATCAGCGTAAATCCTCCGCTATACGCATTGTACACGTCAGCCAGCCAACCGCTCCTGACATTGAAGACGGACAGGGCGTTGATTTGCGAAAAGGCCGTGTCGGCTGAGACTTTGACGGTGCCCGACTTGACCGACACGCGCGCAAAGTCGGTGCGCGTCTCGTCTTTGATGCCGCCGAGGAAGGGGTTGAGGTAGCGGTTGGTCACGTAGCGGATGCTTCCCGCAATGGGGTTGCCGGCTGGATTGCCGATCTTGATGACCACGTCGACAGGGTTGGCACCGTTGGACGTGTTTTTGACGGGGATGCGCTTGATGATGAGGAGTTGGCCCAGGACCCGGAAGGGCACCAGGTTGCCTTCGTTGAGGCCGTTGAAGGCTACATCGTAGAGAACGTAGTCGAGTTTGAGTGCGCGCTTTTCAATGCCTGATTCCAAGTCGCGGCCGGCGAGAGCGGTAAAGTTGAACTCTTCGAGGTCAGGCTGGTCCACGATCGGGATAGTGTCATCGTCAAAGATGGAAAGTTCACTTTCGGGCGTGGGCGATGCCAAGGTGCACACCAGTAGAGAGACGAGAGGCAATAGGAGCTTCATAGTTGCGGTCAAAAGCTCGACTGGCGAGATGTATAGGCAATACCCAGTTGACACGAGCGGGGTGGGAGAGCAGGTGAATAAGTAGCCGACTCCCCCGCGTTATCTTAAAGTCCTAGGCAGCGGGAGTCAGCCCAGCTCCCAAGCTAAATCTGTTAATCGCCTCGCTTATTTACACGCTATTGAATTGTAACTTGAGTTCTAGGCAGGTCGATTGTCAGTTCCCTGCACATTGTGCCTCTTTGATTGGCCGATATCTCAACTCGCGCTAGGGGGTCTGGTCTGGACCCTTCAGCCGCAGGCAAGGGTCAGCAGAACAACAGGTCCGCAACTGCCGAAGCTGAACAGCTGAACCAAAGTGCAGAATCCGATGGTCTCATTATGGGCAATATTCAAGTCTCGAACAGGCCTTGCTGCCACTCTTGGAACACAACCCCGTCACTTCCGCATACCACCTCAACATCCAATCCCAGTTGAACGGCCATCACACAAGCTTAGACCGAGCGACTCGGTGGCAAAAAACTGAATTGCGTTTTAATCTCTTCTGCCCTTGCGTGATATAAGTCACGACTAACGTGCTCGTCGCCATTCGTGAAGAGGCACCGCAATAGCATTCGATCAGATCACATAGCGAAGAGTCGTTCCTTCCCTAGGTATTTTGTTTCTTTATTTGTCTTCTTTTTTCTATCATTACATAGAATCAAGAGTGGAGAGATATTTGTCGGTCGAAATCTCCTCCTCTTGCTGAACTAGTCGGGTTGCGTCTAATAAGTGTCCCAGGACATAAACATTTCCGTCATCCAAGCATCGTCAAAATCCATGGGTATAAATGTGCCATCAATTTCCACCGAACCCGGATCCACGGGGACTTGAGCCTGGAGACCAACGCCCGCCGCAGCTTCAGAATCCGCAAAGGTCTTGCTCCACATGGCGGCCGTATTCCTTGCGGCTGCACCGCTTCTCGAGAAGAAGTCAGTCCCTTCACTGCGCACGCCTATTGCCGCGGGCACTGATTCCATAAGTTGCGCTCCACGTTCGAGGAACTGTACCAGGTCGACACTTCTACGCACCCCGAAGCGGTCCCATGCTGGGTCTTCTGTCATAAATATGAGGTACATGATTTGAGCGCAGCGTCCAAAGTGAAGCTGCGATTCCATCGACATGGACCAGACGTCTTCGGGTGTAAAGGTGAGCCAGTTGTCCATGCACTTCTTGGTCGCCTCAACGCAGGCATAGACACAGTCGCTTCTTCCAAAATTGACTGGCCCTGTCAAAGCATCAGAAGATGCCATGTTTATAATAGCCACACTATTAATCGTAGCATATGCGTTGAAGAGATGGGACTTGACAACTTCTGCGCTGGGGATTAGCCTCGACTTTGAGGGCGGTGTGAGGACATACTGTTGTCCAAGAGCCTTGGACTGAGTTCTTTGCTCACAGCGTCAAGTCTAGAAACTAAGGACTTGATGTATAGGGTCGGTGGTAGCTTCGACTGCTCGCTTTTCTGAGGTGTCTCGGACGTCAACGCCCGCAGAGGAACGACCGTAGTCACATCATCGACAACTCTGCATATCTTGACAATTGCCGCCAATACCTCATCCCCAGGGGTCTCTGGATTATTCGATAACTCTTTTAGAGCATGCTCCATCATTGGAGTCCACCTCATTGGTTGCACTTTGAGAAAAGACGCTATACTGTGGCAAGTGTTAAAGGCATTGTATTGTGTGTGATGGGGAGTGCATACGAGGAGCAGAGTACAAAGCAGGTCAAAGTAGCTCGCCGCTCTTCATTTGTCCGATGGGACATTGGCATCCACTGCTTGATCGGTTGACCGAATGCTCTGTAAGAATCCGTCTCATTGCATGGAGAGTGGGCAGGCCGGTCAAGACGTAGGTCCGTGACCAGTGCCATTGCGAGGCTTGAGTATGAACACAGCATCTTTTTACCCGGCACATGATTCATGACCCTAGACGAATGGTTAGTCTCTTATATCGCCAAGACAAAGACGGTCCCGACGTACCAACCAAGATGGATGAGCAAGCCGAGCAAGAGATCGATGCTGCGTTCGAGATCGACCATTAGACGCTGTGCAAGAATCTCGCGGATCCTTTGATTCAACACATTTTTCTCCATAACGCACTTGCAACAGAGAGCTCGTATGTTCAACCACAGAAACGGACGCTCATGTTGCAGTTCAGCAGCGCTGGCGGGGTCAGCTGTTGGCAATCATGAATATGGCAGGAGGTCGCCTACGTTACTTGAGGCGGGATATAAACCAGGGGTAGCCATTGGACATGATAAAGTCGGAAATTTTTCAGATGTTCATCTGCCTCCGATGGGGACGGCTCTGGCGGAAAGGGAGTGTGGGCGCCTGTAAATGGGCTTGTGTGGGCCGATGAGGTAGAGTGTTCCGCAGAAGAGATGCGACCAATAGGAGAAGGCTGTCTCGGGGCATCTAAAGACCGGATCGCTAGGTTATTAGTGTGTTCGTTAGCCTGCAAAGAGGCAGGCTCGGACGTGGTTGCAACCTGGGCGTGCAGCAGGTTGACCAAATCATCAAGCTTCTCCTCCAGACGGTTCGTCCGTTTAGCGGGTCCTCGTGGCGTTCGCTTTCTAACGACAGTAGATGGCTGGCACTCTTTCTGCATGCGGTGACACCTCTCGCAGCTATTTCCGGGGCCTCTGCTCATACATCGGGCCTTGGCCTTGGAGCATGCGGCGCAAGCGTGGCCGTACGGGGCCGACTGGCGGACGCCCGCGTCGGCGCTGGGAGACGGCATTACAAAGTGGCACCAGGTGCCAAGTACAGATAAAGGTGAAAACACGGTGCTCAAAACACGCCGATTTCGAAATAGTCACGTAGAATAGAGGTAAACAGACTCGTGGTCACGTATGCAGTGGTATGAGTTGGGCGGCGGGATTGACGAAATGCAAAATCCGCCGGTGGGAGGCAGCAGGTTTCCACTTTGGGTCTCGGCGGGATTCACTGAGAGACTAATTCCGTGTCTTCAGCCTCGCCCAATCAAGGCTGGGATGTCGATCTTTGCTTTGTTTGGTACTGACATCATCATTTGCTTTGCTAACAGACTGCCGGCTTATCTACAATCATATTTGTTAAAGCTCTAACACTAACCACGACCCACCCGTAGCCGACCCAAAGTGCTAGACGCATCATCTCTCGGTTACTCGGCTACCCAGTCCTTGGGTTGGGGAAGTTCGATTTAGGTGCTTACTCTTCGCCTCTTACCAATTGAGTTGCACAGATAAATTCGCTATACTCGACTATCTCGACTATTGAGTTATGTAGCATTTTTTTGCAATTTTTTGCCCTGCCTGGATGCCAAAACTGAACCATCGCGAGGTTGTTTAGGGTAAGAGCACCTGAACCTAAGACTGGTAATCGGTCGCCAATAAGATCAGAATATGAGGGTATCGGTTTCGCAGTCGTCCGGCTGAGATATCCGTAAGACGGTGCACAGCTTCCTATTAAGGCCGTGTACAAAAGTCCGTATAGTCCATCGAGCCAACGGACCGGGAATTCGGCACCCAAACTCAACCACGTCGCGCAGTGCTGCTTCATCTCGACAGAAGTTCCTCAGGACAGGGGCCCACAACCGATAAGTCGCAGCGCAATCGATAGTGATAGCCGGAAATAGTGATCCTCGTGCGTCGCCCAACCTTACAGATGGCGCTCTGCTGGATTGACATGTCATCTCAGATACGACGCTTGGGTGAAGCAATTGGGAAACCCACATCAGCTATTGGACGGTCTGGCTTCATGAGTATGCATTGTGCCAACCACTCGCCAGAATCATTGCGTCAATCAACCGAAGTTCTAGTCTTCGTTTAGAAGCAGGGATTATCTGCGCAAACTCAGGGGAGGGTGTGAAATGTGCCGAGATAGGCGAGCAGTCGGCACGCGACATGCCGGCTAAGTCGGCGCCGTCCACGCACGGGAGCTTGACAGGCCGGGGGGAACTTCCCAACACACCATAGCGCCGGGGCCCGTTATCTAAATATGCCCATCAACCTAGCCACGCTTGGCAGGCCAAACTCTCAACTTGGCCTTCTGAGCGAGGTTCTTTTGTCTTGGCTACGGATGGGGCCGCGTCGCACCATGGGGTTGATTGCGGAGGCATGTCACTGGATTGCAACAATTGGGGAATCCTAGACATCTGGAAACTTGTAAGGGATTGCGAACTGTGGTTCGGCTCCGAGCGGCCGGGTCTTGGGCGCTGTGTAGCAATTTGCATAGCATCCTGGCTTCAATGGCAGGGGAGAGGACACCATGGAGATAGCGACAAGCGACACGGATTGTGCAGAATAATGACGACTAAATGCAGGCTATGGCCACATGATCTTGGGACTTCCTTATACGCAACAGGTTCTTTTGACAACGCCACTGCTCCTCCCTCAAACGAGAAGCATCGTGTTGCCACTTGGATGCCATCTCCGTGGTGATAACGTGCCGTCAACCCGGAACTTTTGCGGGGTCGAGATCGTCAAGCATCGCAAGGTTCTTTTGCAAAACCACTGGCCTGACCTTTTGTCGCGTCGGGTATGATGGGGCTCGTCCATAGTATTCAAGCGATGCTATTATTTAATGAAGACGCGCTTCGCCTTAATGGAACTTGATCATCGCGGCTTGATGAACCTCATGACAAACCACTAAAAATTTCAATCATCTTTGATCGGATCCTGCGTCACAATGTCTGTCGACGCGGAAAAGATAGACAGCACCATGGACAAGTCCTCGTCCAATGAGGATGGGCCCCCAGTGGGCGACAAAAAGGCAGTGCTCAATGACGAGAAGGAGGTTTCTGACCCAGAGACCCTATCTACCGACAGTGCCAGACCTCTCGAGACCGCGGAGGATATTGTCACTCACGTCATTCAAGTCGACGATGACCCGTCCATGAACCCGTGGACGGTTCGCATGTTCATTGTCGGCAAGTCGATGCTCACAAACATCTAACAAATAATGTTGGCTAACATAGCTAGGCATCGGACTGTCTGCCTTTGGAGGCGTCCTACAGGAAATCATGTACTTCAAGCCCCAGGTCGTCTATGTATCCGTCATGTTCTTGACCGTCCTGGCCGAGACCCTCGGAACTGGTCTGGCCCACATCATCCCCAGAAAGGGAGCCATCGGCCGCTTCCTCAACCCTCACCCTTGGAACCGAAAGGAACATACTGCCGCCGTCCTCATGGCCTCGGCTGCATCCGTCTCAGCCCTGTCGACTGAGGCTTTGTCTGTCCAGAAGCTTTGGTATGGAGGTTATCCCAACCAGGCTGCAGGTATCTTCATCACACTCTCATCCCAACTCATTGGATATGGTATCGCGGGCATGATGAGGACTGTCCTTCTCTACCCGACAAAGATGCTGTACCCCGCCAACCTTCCTATCACGACTGTCATGGAGACTCTGCACAAGCCCAAGTCAGAGACAAGGAAGCGTTTCCAGGTTTTCTGGATTGTATTCGTCGCCATTTTCTTCTGGGAGTGGCTGCCAGAGGTAGTTGTCCGTCGAGGAATCACCCTGCACTAAGCTAACGAACGATAGTACATCTTCCCACTCCTCTCGGCCGTATCCATTTTCTGCCTCATCGACCGAAACAACCTCGTATTCACAAACCTCTTCGGCGGCTCACAGGGTAATGAGGGCATGGGTCTCCTGAGCGTCTGCTTCGATTGGAACTACATCGCCGGCTTTGGATCGCCTCTTTGGATGCCGCTTCAGACCCTGTGCAACAGTTTCATCGGCTACCTTGGAGGTATTGCCATCTCCATGGGTCTCTACTATAGCAACATCTGGAGAGCCAAGGACTTTCCTTTCATGTCGCAGCTGCTCTATGATGGAAGTTCCAACACGACCAGCTATAACGCATACAACGAAACTTCCGTCATGAACCCCGACTTTACTGTCAACAATGAGGCTGTCGATGAGGCAGGACTTCCCTACCTCACTGCGACATACGTCAACTATCTCATCACCTCCAATGCCGGTCTAACTGCCACCTTGGTGCACATGCTCCTCTGGAATTACGCCGAAGTCAGCCTTGGATGGGCATGGATCACCGTGGCAAACTTCAAGAAGATGCTGCGCCCAAGCAACTACTATTTCTGGAAACAGACTGGTCGCCGCACAGAAGAGGAGAAATCCAAGCTTCGCGATGACCCGACCATCGATCCTCACTACAAACTCATGCTCGATTATGATGAAGTTCCTAATAGCTGGTACTTTCTCATTTTCGCGGCCAGTTTCATCATTGGCATTGTGTGCCTGTACGTCATGAAGTCTACACTGCCTTGGTGGGGATTCATCATGGCCACTCTCTTCCTTGGTATTTTCATGGTCTTCTTCGGCGCTCAGTATGCCATCACCGGATTTGGCTTCAACCTTCAGCCCATCTTTCAGATGCTGGCAGGATACATGTTCCCAGGTCGCCCTTTGGGTAAGTCGTGGTATCCCCCTTTTTCTTGACCTTAACTAACTTGATATCAGCAAACATGTACTTCACGTCCTATACCTACAACGCCATGACGCAGGGCTTCCTCTTGCTTCGTGATCTCAAGCTCGCTCAGCAGAACAAGTTGTCTCCCAAGGCCACTTTTACCACTCAGGTCATTGGCTGCATTCTTGGTGCCCTTCTCAACTACGTGATGATGATTAGGTACGCAAATCTTTTGCCATCCCCATAGCTAGGCCCATGCTAATCTTTGATAGTATCGTCGACAACCAAGCCCCGATCCTCATGTCAGCCGAAGGAACGAACATCTGGTCTGGCGCCCAAATCCAGCAATTCAACACCCTCGCCATCGCCTGGTCCATCGCACCCAAAATGTTTTCTATCGGAGCCCGCTACCAGTGGGTCACGATCGCCTTCTTCATCGGCTTCCTCGCTCCACTCCCATTCTACATCATGCACCGTCTATTCCCCAAATCTAAAATCTGGCCTTACCTTAACTCTTCCATCATTCTCTGGTATCTCGGCTACCTCTTCGTTGGACTGAACGCCTCCATCACGAGTTACTACATCCTTGGTGCCTTTGGCCAGTTCTATCTTCGCAGATATCGACCTAAGTGGTTCGTTAAGTGGAACTATCTCGTTTCTGCGGCATTGGATGGTGGTACTCAGGTTATGGTCTTTATTGCTACTTTTGCTGTTTTTGGTGGCTCTGGAAAGTCTGTGCCATTCCCTGAATGGGCAGGAAACAAGCCTAACAATCTTGACTACTGTGCTTACAACGACCTTTGATGAGGAGGCCGGGACTGTCACAGTAGCATCACTGAGTTGAATAGCAATACACTTTCCCTCTTCAAGTCATTCACAAATATGCCCTTCAAAAGTCTTATTTCCCGTGATAACTACAAGCAGCTCTCAACCTCCACAATTGGCTGAGCCTGTTTCAAGATGGCGATTGTCTCCTGCCACAGCCGCTTTTGTGTCGCTTCCCCATCTGGTGACAAAACGAAAGGGGATGGACTTGTTGGCCTTAGCAAGACTATAGAAAGGTTATGACAGCGAAAAACATACCTTTCTACACGTTGCTCACTCAAATAAATACCATGCTGGTCCACATGCTGCGTCACGGCATCAGTCAAACAGTGTCCGCCCTTAACTGGAGGCCATGCAAATATCCTGATCATGAATCGGACCCCTGGTATCGTATCGGAGCGGTGTAAGCCAGTCCCGCACCATCCAGGATTGACGGCATTTATCACAACATGCTGACTTTCCACTTTGCTGCTAAGCTCACGCATCCATAAAATGTTCAAGAGCTTGCTGGTATTGTAGCGCTCCATACCATACTTCATTCTGTCCTCTTCATTCATGCGGCCTAGTATGGATTCGGCTTTCCTCTCGTCGAACGGTGTCCAGAAATGAGTCTCAGAGGTCGCAATTTTGAGCCGCGAAGGCTGACATTGTTTCTTGGCTGTATTCCTGAACGGTCCCAGTAATGGAAGAGACAGAAACGAAGTGCCAAGGTGATTGATCTACGTGATATTAACCATCAGTGTCAGTGCTCTCACAAGGATGACTTGTTCCTCTCTACCTGAACACTAGACTCGTGACATGTCTGACTCTGAATAAACTTCATATTCTTCACACTTGCACATAGCATGACGATATTTAGTCGATCGAGGGATTTAGCCCGCACAGAGAATTTGGTCATGGTTTCGAAGGATTCGTAGTCGACGTGCCAAACCTCAACGTCACATCTCTCGCCGATGATCTGTTGTCTCGCTTCCTCGCTGGTCGTGGTATCACGGACTCCTAAAATAGCCCGAGAAAGGCCACGAGAAGTCATCTCGTTTGCAGCTTCGGGTCCGAGACTGACGACGCCTGCGCCTGTGACGAGGGCGGTATTGCCATCTAGTCTGATGTTTGGTGGTTGGGGCTTCGGTTTGAACTTCAGCTATCGTAGGAAGAAGCCCAATAGAGTGCCATATTCAGAATTGACTATTGAAACTCGACTATTAAGGACCGATGAACTAATTTTCTCATGATGTTGAGATCCAAGTTAATTTCCTAGAGCAAAGTTATGAGATTCCCTTAGGCGCAGCCGACACCATGATGACGTGGTGGGAGCACCACTGGCGCACTAGGCGTGATGTTTGGGCGTCATCTATTGTGTATCCTATCGTGTTCACAGAAGCAGGAGCCCATTCGATCGGCCGGACCGGATCAATATAAACACAATTACATATGTTTAGGCGTCATCACCAGTATGGTCAGGTGCCTAGCATTAGAATATCGCATTATAGTCCTGGTATAGCCATAAAATCCCGGGGTACCTGTGAAGAGCGAGACTTTTGTCACGCTACCGCAGCTCAGGAAATATGACTATCGAGAAGAACACCGGGCAAATTTTTAGTAACCATATTCTATATTTTAATTGTTTTCACCCTTCGATGTATCGCAATCATTGGTTTCTATTATGTAGCCTCTAGATTCAACTTCATCTCCTCACAATCTGAATAGCACTTGAGCTTTGGACAGCAACAGAGAATGGCCGCACCAAATAGTCCTTAGCCTCATCTGGGCTCACATCAACCACAGGCCATCCGTCTGAATTGCTTAAGCCCTTTTGCCACTCTTCTTCTTTTAAAACCGCTTCATAGACAACCATGTCCACATAGCGACTCTGTCCTCTCAAATAGAAACTGAACCCCCTCGCATCCCCATTCAGCCTCCCAATTTTGTCAAATGCAGACTTTTCGACCTGAAGTTGACTTTTCAGCAGCTGTGTCAGATTTCTTTCCTCGTCTAGCGCTTTATCTCGTAGTGTAAATGGAAGTCTGAATGATGAAAATTCGACGTTGCCATTGTCATTAGTGAGACGATCGATAATACCAGAATGCCAGCGGAGGCTGTTGTGATTATACGTATAGGGGCCGATGGTCCCTGGTGGAACAATAACCGAAACTCGGGTTTTGGGCTTATTTAGCACAACCACGGCCAACAGTACCATTGCTTCGTCTGGTCCTGATTCTTCGAATTCAACAAGTCAAATTGAGCCTCTAGAACACAGTGTACTTTCGACGGGGAGGTGTAAATTACGTTGCACATACCAAATAAGTCAATTTCTGGAAGACTTGCTTCAAAACACTTCCTGCGGAGCAACAGTTGGCGTTTGAGATGTTGCTCCATCATATTCATGCTTGCTCTCAACGTCTGTCTATCACGTGGAAGACCGGTATATGAGTATCTCCGATAGATGTCCGGTTTCATCAGATCAATTTCATCGTCTATGACGCGTTGGCTGGCAGGAGCGGAGACGTCAGATTGCTCATTGTTGGGAAAGTAGAACTCGGTCCGACCCAGAAGTAAGTGCCTCCACAAACTTTGTATAATCGCCACCTCCTTTGAATTGTATTGCTGATGAATTTCATTTCCTAAGGTTGAGATTTTCTCTTGAAGAGCGTTGTAACATTGTATTGGCGGCTGGCAAAGGGTGTTTTGACACCATTCGTTGTCAGTCATGGTAATTGTGTTTCCAAAATCAAACCGGGTCGGTTTGCCTCCCTTGGCGTATTGCAGGCTTAAAATAGGAATAGGATCGATCCAGGATGGTCTTGGGCTCCGGAACTTGTGAGTCATTTCAGAGCCTTTAGTGAATATTGTAGAGCTTTGTTTAATCCAGGTTGCGAGTCGATTCTCCAGGCGCTGCAAGTCTTTTGGTGACCTTGATTCGAGAACTTCCTGTCCTATCCCTTCTTGTATTCTAACACAGTGATCAAAGTCATCTCGGACTTCTCTTGACACAGAATAACCATTTCCAAGGCTAACTGGGCTGTCGCACTGATATTCGATGTCTTCAAAGATCCGATAGGCCGGGATAATATATGCTTCTTGCAATTCGGGGCTGCCCGCTACCAGCACACCCAAAAGGTCGCCACTTTGTGCGTCAAATGCCCAAGAGCCACTGTCGCCTGGTTGAATGAGCCATGGCTGTTCCATCCGTAGCACCCAAGTGGAATAAGGCGCCGGTGCACCCGGGATATTCACAATGGCTTCAGAGCCGACAAACTGTCCTCCAACACAATGCGTAGACTCGGGAGTAGCCAGAACTATCCTGGTGGGCCGATGAGGTTCACTTAGAGCAACTAGCACAGGACGAAAGTCGCCACTTGTAGTTTGCACTAAGTTCACGTCGTGCCAGGGATTAGCAGACGAAATTGCCTTTTGTAGGGGTGGCATATCCACCAAAGCCCAGTCGAGCGCCATGTTGCGTGTCTGATCCTTCTCCCATCTATTTAGAGTAGCAGTTCTATCAGCGTCGTTCTTTTGGTGGGTCCGAGATGTGGCAGTATTTATGAGGCTGCCCCGGCTGTCCTGGGTACTAGAGATCGCCGCATCCAAGGTGGGGAAAATATGGGCGACTGTCAAGCCATACAGGTTATCTCCGATCTTGATAAGGCCGCCGATAGTCCCCCGTGCGACAACTCTTGACCCTTGAGTTATGTCTAGCCTGACGCCGCATCTGTGCTGTTGGTATGTCCAAGAGAACAGATCTTTGCCGGTCATTGTCGGGATTGTGTGGTCATCGGTGAGATTGACTTGAATTTTTTCTAGCGGGCTCTCTACCTCACTGGTATTGATTGACTGATCGGGGCTTCCAGGGCGAGATACATATTCAAGTGCTTGAACTTTAGGCAGTCGGGTCACACCCCAGCCTGGCCAGACCCCGAGTCGATCCCGAATGGAATCAACCAGCCATGTCGACACTTTCGGATGCGAGCATAGTACTGTGATGTAAGGAGGGGCCCAGTCGGTACTCGGCCCAATAAAGTATCCTCGTATAGCCCATAGTGGTTCGATTCCATGGCATCCGGCTTCAATGCCAAACTGTTCTCGATATTTCCTTGTAGAATTTAGCTCTTCTTGGCCGGACTTTTCCATCCGTGTCCTCAGAGTGTCCCATTCAAACTTGGCTCTGTCTCCATCCCGTAGATACCACCCGCAAATGTTGTCTTCTGGGGTGTGCTTGAAATACTTTATCGTGTCCTTGAATTCTATCGTTTCAGTGGCGGGGACCGGCTCGATAGAACTGGCCGGCTCAGGTCGTAGTTGTGTAGTTTGCGAGCTTCCATCATAGTCAATCCTGAACGCTAGGAGCTTCTTGTCGTCGAGGAATTGATCTGGCGTACGTCGCCGCTTGTACTGGTAGAGGGCGTCTGGGTAAAAGGATTTAAAGATGCAGTACCGCCAGCTGGAACGGTCAAAGGACGACATAGCCGAAGTCATGGAATCGACAGAAGCGTGAGTCACCCTACCAATGGGTGCCTCGGAACAAGAATAATTTTGCGCTCTAATGGGCACGAGGATGGTTTTTTATCAACTGAGAAAACGAGGGTAGATGATAGATCTACAAGATGGTAGATGGTTGTAGGCGCTGCTCTTTTGCTCAAGACGCGGGGTTGGGCTGACCACACACTAAGATTCCGGGCGTATTCAGCCTCGCTGCAATAGCCGCGATTCTGTCGAATAAGAACTATCCTCCAAGAATGAGGCGTCTCAGCTTTAGGCAGAAACGCGTTGGGCTCGCTTTCAAAAATATGCACCACCCGCTGTTCTCAATGGGTGATAATTCTATACAGCAACAATCATGGCTAATTCTCTGGATTCTCTGCCGTTTTACGACAGCTCACGGTGTCTCAACGAGACTGAAAAGAGCCACTATGTTTTAAGTATCTGGACGTCAACGAAATCATATTCTTCCTACCTCCTCTCATCGTATTTCAACCTGGTAGAGCAGGAGCGCAGGAGAGTATCTGGAGCTGATAATCCCGACTACTCTCACCTCAGCTTTCAACACATCTTAGATATCGGAAGCGTCATCTGCAATAATGAAGATAAATGCCAGATAGAGCTGTTCAATCTGGTTGGGAACAAAGTATCGACGTTGGGCATGTCGTCTAAGTCCCTCCAGAACGCCATTCTACTTGTCATCAGATTGTTACTCATAATCAGGATTGAAGTCTGCAATAACCACGCATACGCTTCGCCGAATCAGGTCCAAATTTCAGAAAGCCAGAGCCTACAAGCTGTTCTTATGAGAATACAGAGCGGGCCACCCTTACGGGATTGGAATCTGCGGGACGAATTCCCTTTATGGTTTAACGTCATTGATCTAGAGAGAAAGGCTGGCCTGAGAATTGGGTGGGCCGACTATATCACAGATCATCTTACAATTCAAAGCGGAACTCTCTTATTATTCCGTAATATTGAAGCTCTCAGGTATATTAATGAATCAGAAATTCTGTACGTTTATCACCTACTCTCAGATATACTGTCATCAAGCTTCTAATGTCATAAAGTACCAGCAAGTTCTTTACCAAAGAATTTATTGACGAAACGATACGATCGGTCCTTTTATTCTTCCCGTCAAATGATTATGGACTCAATAGTCAAGACTATCTTGACTGGTTCCAAGGTCACGGGGTGATTGAAGATTGGCAAAGGTCTTTAACGAAAGACTGTGAAGAATTACACATCTCCCGACTCTACCAGAACTACCCGGCCTGGCACCAACAACTCGCGTATGTTCTCGAAGTCTCAAAAAACCAAGGAAGTTGGAATTTCAAAAGATGTTGGTACGACGATCGTGATCAGGGTCTGTGGTGGACAAGATGGACCCTGATTACTGCTGTGTTCTTAACTCTTATGTTTGGGATGATCCAGTCAATTACGGGCATCATCCAGGTCATCTATGCCGATCACTCTTGATACCGAATAGTAGTTTTAACCTAGTCTAGGCCCCTTAGGGTTTCTGTCGGAGGGGTGTTAGTTGGGAACTTGATAGCTTTTAGAGATAGATGGTCTTCTCAAGCCTCTTCAGAAGTCCTTGACCTAGGAACCTGTTTTGACGACAAGTTGTATTTAAGCCTAGCTCATGACGCCTCTCTAGCTTAGCAAAGACATAATTATCGGGAGAACCTAGAGTCTCTTCTCTATCAAAATTACGGTACATGCTCAGTAAGAACTCTCCGGCCCATCACGGCTGCCACCTTTGATACAGGCTGCTCTATGAGCCCCAACCCCACGACAATCCCGGAACTATTCTTAAAAACTGTCAAGCCGACTATGAAATGCCCCGGCCGGGCATGAACATCATGATTGACACCCTCCATATATTGAAGCCGCTCAGGCTGAGCATTCGAGAAGTAACAGATGACATCGAAGATGCAATACTCAAACATCGTGCCTTCCGGTCTTCCCCCCCTCGTGATGAGAAACCCCGTTGGCCAGCCCTTTGAGGGAAACAGAACTCTATCCTTGTTTGTGTGGTACGGTGTGACGATCCCCGGCTTGTAGGAAACGTCGACGTTTCTCAGAATGCCTACGTCGTCCCAGGTGAAGACGAGCTTGTGCTGACAGTTTTCCAGGTCGTCGAAGCTGCGGATAAGCACGAGATCCCGAGAGCTTGTGGTTTCAGGATCAACTGTTGATGGGAAGGGCGGTGTCCGTACTGCATCGGCGAAGGTTGGGGGTGGCTGTGCTCTCCTTTTCTCAATCAAAGCTTCAGCCTCCTCATACATCGGTAGTATCTGCGAAAAGATCCCCCAAATGCGTCTCCGGTTAGCGAGCGGTCTGTTTTTGTGGACACCTTTAGTGTAAGCAGCTCTGTAAACTGATTTGTAGAAAGCTTGCCAGTCAAGCGGTTGGGCAGGGTCAACGAAGTCATAGGCCCACGGCATATCCTGATGGAACTTGGCTTGCCAGAAGCTGCGCCCAACAACGAGACGAGAAACAGTCCTCGAGGCTTCTCTCCAGTTACAAGCTTCCGCCATGCTCATGTATCGCATCATATGCAACAAAAGTTCAGAGGGTATTCCAGAGAAAGGGTCGCTGCTTGGATCGGTGCCTGGTTGAATCATTGGCTCTTTCACACCCTGCTCTGGTAGAATGTCCATCACAGATGTATACCATCTCCTCGACTCGGCTGTGCTAATTGGAGAGGTAACGAATTCCTCAGCCCCTCGATCGACTACCCAGTATTGCATCATAAAGGCCTCAGCCCCACCGTAGTCAAGGTTTAAACAGTCGTGCAGGCCATCATCCTCAAAGAGTGACTGGAACACGGTATAAAGAGCCTCGAGATCCAGAATGTTCGGAGCAAGAATTCGTCGAAGTTCATGTATGCAAGCATCGTGAACGGGAAAGCTGATAGGAGTCTCGTAATCAACATCGTATCTAACGTCAAAGATTAGCTCGATAGATAGTATGAGAGATAGTAACCGACGAACGCTCTTAGAGAGTAATGTGGTTCTCCATGAGCTGGTTCACAGTCAAAACCCCCGTAATCGGTGTAAGTGGCCCGATTGGTGAAGTGAACACTATCCTCCGGAGTCAGTATACGTTATTTCGAGGGCAACGAGATCTGCTGACCTGGAACCATCGGGGTCCTCCACCAGTAGTGTTACGTCACTTAACCATGAAAGGTCCGATGGAGAAATAACAGAAGAGTCGTAGCAACATTCTGGCTCTTTCTCTTCCTCTTCCTGGGTGTGCCAGTAGATGCTGCCTGTGACCGCCCCGCAGAGCGCGCAATACACATCCTTCCCCCCCATCCTAAGACGATGGCGAAAGTCTGAAGACAAATTTGATGGAAGAGGGGAAATGAAAGCATGAGATAAAGTGTGAAAATGCCAGAGGTTGGGACTTGAGCTGCAGGGTTGTGGGTGCCTGAGGCAGCCCCACACCAAAGAGATCAGATTGCTGCCTCGCGACTTGGTGGCTTTTGGGACTTTGGTTAGGAGTTAGTCTCACGCTAGACTGTATCGCTTTTATGGTGGTCGAGAATAATACATCTGCCTTTGGAATTTAGGCTAAATAATGTCGATACGAGGAAATCTAGAACTCACAGAGGGAATGGTGGCCGCTCAGAATAACCTAGGCGTTAGAGGGTCCAAGAATGTAGCTAATTCGCCATCCGTCTAAGATTAACCGCATTTGAGGGGGAAAATGGAAGTGCAAATTCACTAACAGAGCTTAAGAAACACGAGTAAGAAATGTGACTATTTTTTTTTAACGCTTGATTATGTTCTTTCCTTATCGTTCTAGTCCCAGTTTCCAAGCATATGAAAACTCCTAATTCCCTAAATCCAATGTCCATATCGCATGATCAACAAATCTCCAACTCCTTGTGCCACTAGAGTCTCCCTTTAATATCGTTCTCTATTCTTTCAAAAACACCTGGGCCTTGTTTACCAAGACCAGTGCCAACAGCCACCGCGTATGCCCCTACTGCCCTCATCCTCCGGTACCCTGCACCGTCTCGCACCCCGCCAACGCCAATGATACGTATGTGACTCAACTCGGGAACTTGATCAAGAAGTTTTCGAAGTGTTGACACGTTTCCGAGCGCGAGAGGGTGCAGCGGTGGACCAGCCATGCCGCCAACCCCCAAGTTCGGGAGCTGAGGGCTCAAGCTGCCTGTC
The DNA here is from genome assembly GCA_013266205.1 of Fusarium decemcellulare. Taxonomy (NCBI): domain Eukaryota; kingdom Fungi; phylum Ascomycota; class Sordariomycetes; order Hypocreales; family Nectriaceae; genus Fusarium; species Fusarium decemcellulare. The sequence goes on from JAAGWO010000161.1 coordinate 42,467, forward strand.
GCATGTTCTTCGAGAATAAGGCACGACCCGAGTGTATTTGTGGCAGTAATGAAACTGAGTGATGAAGGTGCCTTTGCCAAGGCGGCGATCAAGGTGGAAAACTGGCCGTGATGAGTATATGGTGGCGTCTTGATCCCGATGGGTAACGTTGGCTTCTTCGGTAGGAGTGCAAGATAACTCTCGAGAGCTGTGCCGTCATATGCAGGTGGTGGTGCACCAGGGATGTTTGGACAGCTGAGGTTGATCTCCATCGCAAGAGGGAAAGGAAGACCGGCTGCAGCTTTCTCGATGCGAGCGTAGCTTTCTTGGATATCTTGGGGCGAGCCAGTAACACTGACAATGAATGTCTTGCGCAGTTGCGGAAGTCGCTGGGCGATCTGCGTTAAAAAGCCCAGATACCCGTTAAGTGGAATTGGGCTGTACCCGAGGTTGTTTAGACTAGCCGTGTCATCGTGTTTGTTGCCTGCTGGGACAGTCGATGTTGATGAAGTCCCTTTGCCGGGGATCGTTGAAGCCGGATCAAAGAAAAGATATTGGTGATTGTCGTGCTGGTGGTCAAAACCATTGAGCAAAGAGGTCCGAGTGGTGACAGCACCGGTGGACGGAGAGGATGCAATGGCGATGAGATCTTCGATGTCGGTAGCCCACGGCGTTGCCGAGTTTAAAAGTGGCGGGTCGAAGCTTAACTTGGGAGGAAGAGTCATGGTCGCGCTTTGTTAGGTTGTTGTTGATTGAGAAGAAATGAGGGGTCGAATGACACGAAGCGAAGAGATAGCGCAAATTGTTTAGGTAAGCCGCGATAACAGATTTGGTGTGATTAGCATTGTCTGATGAAAACACCATCATGTAACACCTCTCATCCCGCCTTCTTGATAATCCCTACATAATGTAGGTAACCGGTGGGTTGCCATCTAGCTCTTTGCCCTCTTTCATCGCCTGCCTCCTTACATCCAGCCACTCCCTCCACTGCCGATACTTGTCCCGCCGGTCTACAATGAATTCCGGTGTCTCTCCCCAGTACCGAGGGTCATAGTCTTGTACCAACTTCTCAACATCGAACTTCCTGTACTCTTTTCCATTCGTCGAAATCACAATGCTCTCTTGGATGCTCTCCCATAGGATCATCCCATACCTCATGGTATGATAGCCAATGTGCAGCACCATGCTCAAGCTGTTGGTGATGTATTCCGTCAGGCGCTCCTCGGCTGGTGTTGATTCGTCGAGGAGTAGGCCTCTTACGGTGCGTCTACGGCGACGTTTTTCCTCCTTGGACACTTCGCTGGGGAGCATATCTTTATATGCGAGGCTGTAGTGTGCGGCACCGTCGGTTGGGGTGAGAACATTGATCGTTATGTTCTTGACGACAAAATCAGCTTCACGCTCCAGAAACCCTGGCCCCTTCTCCATAACATTCGTGAGGAGGTAGTAGAAGGACCATATAGCAGTCTCTGGCCCACCATCTCCACCCCTAAAGTCCAGAGAGTACTGAAAGCGGCTATCCAGGTCGTCGGCAGGGTCAAAGATGCGGAAGGTGGCGTCAATAGAGTTGATATACTGGTTTTTCGGGAGAACAGGGACGGTCCAGGTGGGCCAGAGGCCGTACTCCTTGACGAACATAATGTCGACGTGATAGTCTGTGTTGATGTGGCTCAGGACATGTTGAACCTCGTCATGAAATTGCTTGTTGACAAGGAGGAGGCTCAGCGCGGGGTTCTGGGGCTTGAGGTTCCAAATTCCACCGCCATCGAACGAACTTTTTGACATTCTCACTCGACCATCTTGGCTGACTGACGGAGAGGCTGGGGGAGTGACTCGCGAGCAGATGGCCAAGTCGAAGATCTTTTGGCGAATTTCGCGAGGAACTTGTGAGAGACTCATGATTGCGGGCTGTCGAATTGAGTGACGAGATCAACTTGTTTCTGGGGGCGGTTGATGGGTATAAATACTGTCGGGGATTGTCAGCTGCACAGCCTCTGATCCGTATGCACCGACGGAATAGCTTCAAGATCCGAGCGCTTGATTAGTCAGTGGGTCGCTGCCTAGTAGCCTCGTCCAATCAGCTGCCACCGTGGGTGAGTGTATCTCTGCCTGCGATTCTGCCTGACGATACTTGATAGAT
>JAAGWO010000163.1:0-15405 GCA_013266205.1 Fusarium decemcellulare
CTCCTTAGCGGACCCCGTAGCGGGCCCCTCCCCTATGTACCCTCAGTACTGCCCTACCCCATCCCCCTATCCCCCCCTGCAAGGCCCTGGCCCCAGGATACCAATCCCTTGTCCCGTGTCCGCTATCCCCTGCTCTCGCCTCTCCTGGCCAGGCTTCGCTTTTTTTTTTCTCCCTCCTATCTCTTCTTGGTCGATTCTTTTTCCTCTTCCCCTCCCCTCCTTTCCCTTCAACCCCCCGTCAACGCCTTCGCTCTCCGGCCTGTTCATCGCCGTCCTCGACGCCATCCTTTCACCTTCACTATCGCAAACTTGACGAGCACCGCGCTGGTTTCCCGGCTCCGCGTTGCTTTGCCTCTGCGTTTGCGTTGCGTCGCGTGATAGTCTTGTTCAGTCCCTTTTCATCTGTCTGCCTCCGTCTGATGACGAGGTAGCAAAGTCGTCCGCTCAACTCCCGCTCCTCGCCGGACCTCATCTTTCGTCGGTTCCCTTCACAGGTTGTCTCGACGACTGCCAGTCGTTACTTTGAATTGCTTCGCGGCCGAATACGCCAGATTTCTATCTCCTGATTACTTAATTCCTCGATGACGGCCGGCTCCACCTCGACACTCACTCCGTCCCTCGCCTAGGTTAATTTCGCAACCTTCAAACGTAAACAACACATAACCCTCAAAACGCCGCACAACTCCCCGCCAGCGGCTCGACCGAACAACGGCCTAAGCGTGCCAGACTTCCCAGCCTAGCATGCAGCGGCGCCATTCTGTCACCATGGCCGCCCGCAACAACAGCTCGCGAGTCCCCCTGGGCAGGAAAATTGACCCCTTGCTCCCATATTCCATCATCTCGGAAAAGACCAAGAAGCCCCGGCTTCGCATGCGTTCACTCTTTGGCCATTGCCACTACCGAAGGGTGTTTACCTGGCTTCTCGGCATTGCCTTTCTCATCACCCTCATCTTCATTAAATCCAGGAATTCTGGGTATAGTGTTGGAAATATCGGCACCAAGACCCAGGCTCCCATCGCGACCGCCACCGTCGTGAACACCAACGGCGAGACCGTTGTCATGCTCACTGGTGACATGGACGGCGATGGAAAGCTGGAGACGGTCCCCGAGGATGAGTATGTCACGGCTGATGAGAAGAAGGAGGTTGCCGAGCAGCTTCAAAAAATGCCTTGGTTGAGATTCCCTCAGTATGTTGTACAACGTCCATTGTCCCTTGGCCCGTACTAACCGCTATCAGCTTGGATGCCTACTTCCATGGCCTCAGGACCATTGTTAGCAAGTCTAGCCTTGTGCCCGAATATCCCAACGTTACCGAGAAGGCTCCTCTGCCCTCTCCCGCCATGAGCGACAATGTTCCCAAGCCCAAGAAATACATCCCTTATGAGACGTCGAGCGACATCAAGAGATGCTATCTCGACGCGAAGAAGACGGTCCCCGCCCCGGACCTGTACGCTTATAACGGTGTTCCTCAACATATGCCCGATCCGGCCATCGGCTCCTACAAACTCTTGGGCCTACGGGATGATGTCTGCTTCGATCGATTCAGTCGATACGGCCCTTACGGTCTCGGTTACAGCAGGGCCCACGGAGGTCTTGACACCGGCCTCGACACCGAGAGCTCCGCCAATGAGGCTGTCTGGGAGGAGACTGGTAAAATCAACTACATTGATGTGAACTGGGCCGAAGCCCAGGAAGCCTGCTACAAGGCGAACAAGCACCGATTCAAGCAAGTCAGCCCCGAAACCCAAGAACTTCGGGAAGTCCAAGGCAAGAAGGGCCGCATTGCTGTCGTTGTTCGCACATACACGGGTTTCAAGTGGACGGAGCTTGCTGTCCTCAACTTCCGTGCTCTTATCAACGAGTTGTCTCTGCGATCCGGAGGTGAATACCAGGTTCACTTCCTGATGCAGGTTCGCAACATTGACGAGCCTATCTGGTCTGACAAGTGGACGGTGCAGCGCATCATCAATGACAACGTCCCTGCTGAATTCCGAGGTCTTGTTTCCCTATGGAGCGAGCCCCAGATGAGGCTCATGTACCCTGGCAGATTTGGTGAGACGATTGAGAACCCCAGCGGTGCCGACATTCACGGTATCTACCGTAGCGCCCACTTCCCTCTCCAAGTTTTTGCCATGCAGCACCCCGAGTACGAGCACTACTGGAACTGGGAAATGGATATGCGATATCTGGGCAGCTACTACGAGTTCTTTGACCGTCTCGGTAAGTGGGCTAAGGAGCAGCCTCGCACTCTCCTCTGGGAGCGCAACGCACGCTACTACATCCCTCCGTACCATGGCACCTGGGAGAACTTCTCGCAGAGCGTTCAGCACGACACCCTCGCCTCTGGCCGTGCCCCCATCTTTGGACCTTTGTCTTTCGAAGGCAAGGAGCAGCTGCGCCACGACGAATGGGGTCAGTCCATGATGCCTCCCTCATGCAGCTCAGATGCGCCTGATCGATCCAAGTGTGGTGTTGGTGAGGATGCCGACATTATCACGCTCAACCCGCTGTTCGACACAGAACAATCTGGCTGGGTCTTTTCGGATGACGCCACAGGTTACAAGTCCCCCCCTCCTCGACGATGTGCCATCATCACTGCCTCGCGTCTGAGCCGTCGACTGCTCATGTCCATGCACGAGGAGGTCTGGCGATACCACCACACCATGTTCTCGGAAATGTTCCCTCCAACTGTCGCCCTGCACCACGGCATGAAGGGTGTGTTCGCCCCACACCCTATCTTCCTCGACCGAGCTTGGTATCCCTTCAGCGAGATTGACGCCGCCTTCAACGCTGGTCGTGACCACTCAACATCAGGTCCTGGCAGTCCCTTTGACCAGCTGAACGAGCACAACCACAAGGGTACCAGCTGGTACTTTAACAGCGAGTTCGCCGGCCTCTTGTGGCGCCGATGGTTGGGTTACGCCCAGCTGGATGGTCGCGGAAAGCATGGTGGTCGTGCCAACGAAGGCCGAGAACGAGGTGGCAAGGCGGAAGAGATGAATGAGAACAGCAGCGGCCGGTTATGTCTGCGTGGTATGCTGGTGCATCCCATCAAGTTCGAGCATCCATCGGAGAAGCCGTAAGAAAACCCTCAACATGTCGCCGTCATGAGCAAGGCGACGCCACCTCTCCTCCCTCGACCAGCGCACACGACAGACACCACTCGCACATACGCATTTGCAGGAGCATCTGTACAAATATACCCACGACCACCGAACCGCAAGACATCCAATTACCAGCACCATGATGAGAGGGGAGACGACGCGAATTCTCTGCATCCATTTTATCCAATTCCTTCTTTCACCCGACTTGCATTCCGTTTACGGACCAGCGGACTCGGCCTAGACCTACCTAGACACTTTATTATTTGAACCTCTTTTTATTTTCACTTCCAAAGTTTGGGTACTTTCGCCAGCAAGGGGTTCCAGAACGCCGTCCTAATCAATCCCTCTCAGCTGGGAATCAAGGTTGTCTGCCTTTTACAAAACAAAAACCTCTTTTTTAACTTGTCTTTTTTTTCGACTGTTGTCTTTAACTGTGTGGCATGTTGTTTCTGGGTACGAGGCATCCGGGACCAGGAGCGGAAGGGTTCTCCGCCCATGCTACGGGGCGTTCTGGGATGGGGGAATTTTTGGGAAGACACATGTGAACACGGTGCGACTTGTATAGATTCAATCTAGTATTAGAAGAGGTGGTAGTTAGGTGTGAAATTTACCTGGGTTTGAAACGACTTGTTACAGATCTCCCATCCAGCCATTGATGCCTATATTGCGGTGACGGTCCACTTTGTTCAGCTTCTTCTAGTCGACGACGTTGATTGTGGAGTCAAACTCTCGTTGCGTTGGACGGGCAACGGGGCATGTCAACGTGTCCTAACCCGGACGAATTGGCCCCACCGACGTCAACGACAGAAGAGGTCCAAACGGTGAGTGTCATTGGAGGTGTTTGGATGGGTAGGGACGCGGGTTTCAGAAGACTGAAGGTCAAGATCGCCTTGCAGAGGTGATGATGTTGAAGTTGGGTCAAGACTTTGACGCGTACCTTACTATATCCCCGTGATAAATCGCAATTGTTATTTTTGGGGCAGTTGGTCCTCTGCGGTAGCACTCGCCAATCTCATTTCACAAAGTTAGAAGCTTCGACCTCGCTGTAATCTCCTGCCACCCCTTCCATGTCCCCAGCCACGCCTCATCCATGAATGTAGAACGAGGGGGTATGTACCCAATGTTCGTAATGAAGGCACTCTCTTGTGGAATCTGCATAATCGGAACAAAATTGAGTGTCCAAACTTAAAAAATGCATGTATTTCATTCCCAATGTACTAGATAGACCTCCTACCCACCCATCATCGTTCACTCATTCATTCAAAACGCGCCGTTCATTTCGCCGGCCAGCCTCTCCCCATCAGACGTAGCTTCGATCCTAATCATTCACCATGAAAAAGCAAGACATGACATCCAATCGTCCCATAGCCAAGCATCCTCTCTCTGCCCGCTGCGTCTTGACCTATCTCTGTGGACGTGTCGTAGACAGTTCCCAGGCATCTCAAGCAAAAAAAAACCAGCCAAGAAGCGCTTCTCTCAAGCAGTTGAATAGTGACAAAAAGCTGGCGGCAAAGGCCAGATGCAGCAGACGCGCGGCATGAAGATTAAAGAATAGCCTCCGAGGTATCAAACGCCTCCCACAACGCCATTTAACACCCTGAACGCCACGGCGACTGAAGTCTCCGGAAGAAGAAGCAGAAATACGTGCTGGGTCAAGGCTAATTAAACAGCTTGATTCAGATTTGTTCAGAAACGTGCCAGCATCTCAAGAGCTGTTGTTTCTTGTTGTCGCTGTGCTGTTTCTGTGAAATAAGAGCTCGAGGTCCGCAACACGTCCGAGTTGATGTATTGCGGACCCTACATCCGATCCCTTACTTCCTCAGAACGGCATCGTAGATGCTTACAAGGCCCGTGATGGCAGTGCCAGTCAAGATTCCCTTGTAGCCGCCGTAAATTGCATTGTTGAGACGCAGGATTGACATGTCGTTGAGGAGGCCGCCAAAGTTGACACCCTGTCCGTAGACAACGAACGAGATGAGGGCCTTGACGATGCTGAAAGTCAGAGGATCAACTACGTACTCGGCGTTGTTACCGCGACCGCGACCACGAGTGGGCGGCGTGCTGGTAGCACTCAGGTTGAAGAAGAAGCCCAGGAAGCAAGGAACAACAACACTAGTGAAGATCCAGGTCAAGGCGGGAGACCAGAAGCTGGAGGTGAGCACGAGGAACATATCGGGCACGTAAACAGGATAGTCAGACGTGCCGAGGAGGTTGATTGCCGGAATAGTAAAGGCATAGGTGTTGCTCAGGATCTCGGCGCGGACGTTCCATAGCTCCCAGGCTGAAACACAGAAGAGCACGCTGGTGACGGTACTGAGTGTATCGCGCGTCGCGTGACTGACCTCGGTAATGCCGCTCTCCTCATACAACGAAGAGACGCGCTGGCGCACGGCAATGGTCGAGCGATCAACCGCGAGGGCCACGTCGGCGGGCGTGGCCGGCAACGGGATGCGCGCCGCAACCTGGGACAGAGCGCGGCCGGGAGTCTCGACGAGTGCAGTCGATGTGGCTTGCGGAGAGGGAGCCTCGTCGCTCCTGTTACCACAAAATGTCTTGTCAGCCTCAAGAGTCTTGACAACAATGCGCAGAGCCTCAATGTAATCAACGTGAGACGCGTGTTTGCGCAGCGCGGGGGGTGATACGCGACGAGGCGGCCGTTGGGCTGGGAAGAGCGACTTACTCAGGCGTGAGCTCTTCAGAGAGCTTGGTAGTGGTTCGTCGGCGGGCGACTCTCAAGCTCTTCTCGGGGTCATCACGGATCACCTCTCTCTTAACGGGCGAACCGAGAGCCTTGGAGCGGCTGTTGAAGTAACCAGCGAGCTCGGGGTCGGTGAGGAAGCGCGACGAGTTCTCGGAGAGGTACGAATCGAGCGCCACGCCTAGATCATCCTTCTTCTTGTAGGCAGCCGAGCTATATCGATCAGAGTCAGCGCGCGGGGGCCTTTTCTATCGCATGGAGGGGTCGTGATGCGAAAGTGGGCGCGTCGCGAAGACGCTCAGACTGGGGAATAGACAGGGCCAACGAGGCGCAAACAATAGAGTAACAATGGCAAACAATGCGCCCATAGTTGTTGGCAGCTGCGCGCACCGTGTAGATAAATTTTGGGAGTGAGGACATACTCTTCCAGTCCGATCTGCTCAGCGAGATCAAAGAGCTCGGGCTTTTTCTTGCTTTTCAGCCAAGAGTTGTAGCTGTGGTTTGACATTTTGATGTCGCGTTGATGAGGCAGGATATTTCAAGAAAGCGTGCGCAAGGCGATGGTGGCCTTGTGTTGTTGATTCGGCGAGGCTGGGTTGCGCCGGCAGAATTGATCGTGAAAGAGCCAAAGCTGGGCGATGATGATGCTTGTGATGGTGACGATGATGGAGATCTCGCCTACGGTGGTGGTTGGGTGGGTGATGAGGTAGATGGATGGACGGACGGGTGGGCGGGCGCGAGCGAGAGAAAGGGCCCGGGCGTGTTCTAGGTGCGGGTCCTGCGTTGTTTATGTTTTTTTCTGGAGCTCGAGGTCCCCCGCAGATCTTCAGCTTGAAGTGGGCGGACAGCTGCCTCCAATGATTGCCGCGCAAACGGAGGACAGTCCACTAAAAGTACAGGCGCTGATTCACTGAAGCTCGATGGAAGGGAATGACCTCACAGCACCTAAGTTACCTGTAGGTCACTTTTTGAGCTCCAGCTTCGGGTGGAGAGCTCCATTTGTTCGTTTGGTCATGACACCTCGATGCCACAGTGTTTGAGACACCACCATCATCACTCTGTAATGAGGCAGACAAGCCATTTCTGTCATCATCGCGGCGAATAGAGCTCCCATAGACATTCCTCGCTCACCTCAATCATCTTCTCGAGCGCGTTGGCGTGCTTATTCCAGAACGCGACTAGACTATTTACACGGCCGCTCTTCCGGCAGTTGGCCAAGCTAAGCGCCCACACCGCGATTGATTCAATTGGACCCAATCAGGTGCAACAATGAGCTGACTCTGGGTTGACGAGGTGTAGCCAGGCATAGGCTTGCCAATCACGAGCTCCGTCGCGTGTTTGCTTTGCTAATGAGCGTTTCTGGTCATCAATAGTTCTCACAGTCTATTGGATCCTGTACAACTAATAACAGAGGCAACTCTCGGTCTGCCTCCCTTCACTCTATCCAACTCACAAACCTCTCCTGTCCCCTTTTCACTAACCTAACGGGCACATGATCGTCGTTCATCTTGAGCGTCAAGACCGACGTCGCCCCCAATAACTTCTCCCGGCTCACAGCTTGAGCTTTGGCGTAGACTTCCCGCCTCGTCTTGCGGTCCATCAGCTCGACCTGCTCGTGGCTCGCCCATTCATCCACGGCCAGCTCCAGGCTGTAGTCTCGGAACAGCACCGCAAGTGCCGCAATGATTTCCACCTGCGCGATCCGGCGACCCAGGCATGATCGTGGGCCGTCGCTGAAGGGGATGTAAGCTCCCCTCTCCGGCCTAAACAGCTGCGCACTTGTATCTGGGCCTGCGTATCCGCCAAAGTCATCGGTATCAGGCGTAGAGTCTTCTGAATCCGACTCCTTCGTAATTGGGCCCTCGTTCTTCCTGTACCACCTTTCGGGGACCCAGTCGTTGATATCGTCCTCGCCCTCGTGCAATTTGCTTGGTCGCGCAGGCCAGTATCGCGGGTTCCGCTGAACAGACACGGCAACCAACGATATCACTGTACTCCTTGGGAGAACATATCTCTTTCCATCAATGGTGATGACCTGGTCCTGGTTCGGAGTCACTTTCTTAGGTATCTCCACCACGGCTGGCATCATTCGTAGGGTCTCGTTCATGCAAGCGCCAAGCATGCTGCCCATCATTGGGTTGATCAGGCCTTCGTAGTCCCACGAACTCGGATCTCTACTTCCAAAGATTTCGTCAATGTCCTTTTGTAGTCTTCGTTGCGATGCCGGATTGTTTGCCAGTTCGAGCAGGATAAAGTGCATAGCGTTTGCTGTCGTCTCATGTCCGGCCACCAGCATGATGAAAGCGTTTCCTTGGATCTCGTCTCGGGAAAGTGAGCCTTTCTTTGGTACAAGCTCTTCCTTTGATTTGTCTGAGCCTGTTCCGTAGCTTGATCTCACCAACTGTCCCATCAAGTCCATGCCGTCGACACGCTCTCCTTGTCGGGCTTCCTCAATCTTTTCGTCCATCAGCTCCTGCATGTACTTGCACCAGTCCTCGTGAGAGTCGGCTGCGAGGTGAGCTTTCTTGAATGGCATCAATCCTACAGAAAATTTGATCAGTATGCTTCGATCATATGCGATCTTTTGGGAATATAACTTACTCAGTAGCCAACTAGGCACGAGGAGTAACATGAGTATATATTCCAGCAAAGTAGCAACCGTAGTCACAAAGCTCAACTTGTGGCCAGCGGACGGTTCGAGTGATCCGTACTTGGCTAGCTTTGGGTCAGCTCCAGGAGGTAGAGTCTCACCAGGCCACAGCAATTGGAGGCCGAATCCGACATAGGCGATGATGTTGAGGGCCAGCCTCATGGTATCCCGATCTAGGGAGTGAATTGTGCCGCTGTCTTCCCCTTCTGACCCCATCCACATCCTAACCATGCCTTGAGCCTGCTGGATGGCCTCTTTGAATACAAGGGCAGCATTCTTTTCGTTAAAGGTAGCCGACGTCACTTTCCGGTGCATGCGCCAGATGGCACCTTCAGAAGCGAGTACATTGTCTCCAAATTGCCGTAGGATCTCATAAGTCTCTACGTATTTGGGAAAATGCTCTCGGCGAGAGGTGATTTGGCGAACGGCTTCAGCGTTGCAGACCATCATGAAGAGCAACTTGGGAGATACAATGATGAAGACGTCTCCATAACGTGCGAACCAATCATGGCCCGTGCGATATGAGAAGCCGGGCGTTAAGACTCTATCACATTGATGTTCATCAGTATTAACGTATCAATGGTTCATGCGAGGGAGACGTACTCTAGCCATCTCTCCCACCATGGTCGGGGAAATAATTTAATGAAAGGTATCCATAACTTATGGGTCATCTGCCATGGCAGGAAGATTGGCGAACAAGCTAGCAAGGAGTGAGTTCCTGGATTGTGTAATAAGAGAAGACAGGGCAGATATACGAGCGATGATGTAGGGAAGGCCACTTCGTTTTGCCTCGGCGATGTTGTGACGCAGGTTGGATATATAAGTGTAGACGGCGTAGGCAAGGGCAACGCCGATAAGAAGTAAGATGGTCTGCATTGTCTACAGCCAAAGTTTTGACTGAGCTGAGCTGAACCGAACTGCTATGCAGCCAAGGGTACCTGGCATTGAAGGATGCGGGTCGCGTCTGGTCAAAGGAATGCAAGTCGCTGGGAGTGGGCAACTAGTGAGGATGGGGTTTTTGCACAATGAAAGAGATGAGGAAATGACGATGAAAACGGGACATGGGCTGATCGAATATGGCCTCGACACCCTGTGGGAAAATGCGGCTGGCTGTTGCTTTGTCAAATTCTGAGGCAGCCCCTTGTTTCCGCCCCCGACCTGCGTTCCAGACCCAGGCCGGGGCGCTGGAGCTGGAGCTGGAGCAGAACCAACACGTCTCGTTTCTTCTAGCTCCATTGTAGCGTCTTTGTATCATGATGACATCTGCATTTAGTCAATTGGCTGTGCCCGACGGGGCATAGTGGATCTGACAGTTGTTTCTGCTCAATCTATCTAGCTATGCTCGTGGTAGTCGGCCATAGCTAGGGTTGAGTTATCGATCTCGTCGTCCTTGACAGATGAGTGAAACAACCATACAGCCACTATCCGTGGAAAAGCCATAGGGAACCAAAGATAATATAGAATGTAAACCTCCACCTAGTCTCGATTATCGGCCGTGTTGAATGCTGGTGGGTTAGATGCGAAGCTCTAGAGTCGTGTTCTGTTCCACAACTACTTTCCTCTCTACCCTACAACTCGAGGGATGGACCCAAGTTAACGATGCCCTTCTTCAGGCCTCATGACTTGTCTCTCCCATCGCCAGCACCTGCCTATCAGCAAGACAGATCCTGATAATCAATACGGGACTCGGTTGCTGACAACGTGTGCTGACGCTTCGTTGTTGTTAGACCACCTGCTGCGCTGTCGACAACACGCTCACCCTGGACCCCTCGATGTACCACGAGTTGGTCCATCGACACGCAAAGAGAGACACAATCGAGCCCTCTAGTCCTGGAATCACTTTGTGATGATGGCCCGGAAGCATACAATGGCGGGAACACGTGTGTAGATCCTTTGGTTTGTACGAGTTCATGTCGGATCAGCTGATTGATGATCAAGTTGGCGATACCCCTCAAACTCGTAGCTAGTTCCAAAAGCATGTGAACCTGCCACTGGGAAGACTTGGGACAGATACCGTAGACAATACACTACACTGCACCACACCACGCTACACAACGCACCAAGTAATGTCGTCAAGTGAATCCGACATGCACAAAATGGGCTGCCTCCTTTAGCGGAGAGTTCCATATCGATTATTGTGCTGGGCTGGTCTGGGTCAGCCAACCTCCGCAGGTAATTTCCCTTGACCTGGGTGCCCAAGTTGGGGGTCCTCGAAGACTGCCAGTCATTGTCAAGTATATGAAATTCCACATTTGAAAGACTTGACGAACGCGCAAAGAACGGTTGATTGTGATGCCATGATGGCTCCTGCGTGCAACGCATATAAATGATAGACGGCGATAAAAGTGAGCCGTGTAGATCTCTATTTCTCCCTGAAACGTCAAAGTGCTGAGTCTGGAGGCGTCACGGGCGTCTGGCGGACCCGTTTCAGCGATGCTTGGCGCTTGGACGGCCCACTCAGGCCCAAGTAGGGAGGTTTTAGAGGGTCCGTCCCCCAGGGAGAAATCCCACAGGGAGCCACCCCCCTGCAACCCATCCCAGCCTGCAGCAGGGTGTCATCACCTCGGCGGGCTCAGACGCCAGCTCCATGATCCAATCCTTCCCAAATCCGCAAGTGACCGATAGAGGGAGCCCGGTCTGATCGTCCATTACCGCGTCCGACTTGACAAGGGGTTCTCCAAAATTTCGGGAGCGCGAGGATACGGCTTTCTCGATTCTCCTTGGAGCCTCCCACAGGGTCTCGTGACGGGAGACTTTGCTGCAGAAATCGCCTTCCACAGATCGACCAGAAGCTCGTTCTGGGCACCCGTCCTCTCCCGTGTCCTTCGTATCATCGACCGCTTGTCGAGTTCGTCACCACTTCTAGCTCACTCGCCAGCGCGACGAACGTGCGCCAACTGCAACGCTTCAAAGCCCCTTTTATCGACTGCCCGCCTTTTCCCACCAAGGCGTTGACTTGGCTTCAACTTTACTGGAATTACTCTGACCTTAGCTGTCGTCGAGCATGTCCTATTCGAGTGCCTTGACCGAATAACTGTCATTGTCCCGCCGCTCCTCGCTCGCTGTCCTCAGCAACCGGGACTCCCACCTTTAGAGCCTTTCGAATCGACTACGACGAATCGCCATGCCACAACATAAACGGGACGAGTCCGTCTCGCCCATGGACGTCAGTCCTCGCTCCGTCTCCCCCTCCAACGCCGACTCCCATCTTGCTCCTCCATCCGCCGCGAAACCATCCTCCAATACTCTCCAACCTCCCACGGACCTCAAGATCGCACGGCCCCAAGACGTCCAAGCTTCAACCACAGAGTCAAAAGACTCCCCGAATGGAGTTCCGACACAGGACTCGGCGCCCTCGTCGGCCATACCAAAGTCTACCCCCGCTTCGACCAAATCGCTTAAAGACCATGGTATCAATGACCGAGACTTCGGCCTTGCAGCTGATGGGGAGGGCCAAGACACCAGCCAAGCGCCTTCCAGGCGCAGTGTGCAGTTCACCCGACCCGAGGGCTTGGAATCTCCCCCGACACACACACGGAACAATTCATGGGAGGAGCCCGAGACACCTGGCAAATCTCGTAGTGTCTCCTTAATGTCCAAACTCAAGGCCCTCACTAGCACAGGCGGTCTACAAACACCAAAGTCCCCAACCATGGCTGGACCTTCCGAACAGGGCATGCAGTCAATGACCAATTCCCCAACTGGCATGCGGCCACCTCGCGGTATCCCGGGCACATTGACGGAAGAAGACACCGATGCGGACGCGGATGCCGAGGAAACGGCTGACGAGGGCGCCCCCGAGGGGAGCAAGTCGAAGAAGAAGAAGAGAAGAATGCGTCGCGCAAAGTGGACGAACGGCTCAACACCAGGAACACCAAAGCGATATGCGCATGACACAGATATGTTGGATAACTTTGATCGCATGATCAGACGTCGTGCGAGCATGCCCGATGCAACTGCTCCCGACTATGGCGTATCCGAAGGTGAAGGTCGAGACCGTCTAGGAAGATCGTATCGCAGAGGGAACTCATGGATGACTCCTGCTATAAGACCTCCTGGCGAGGAGGCTGACGAGGTAGAAAGCCCTGGAGCTGTGGGACGACGAATGGGCCATATCCGTCGAATCACTGTCTTTGGCGGTGGAGGTGTATCAGACGGCGATGCTATCACACCCAGACGACCGTTCTTCACATCTGAGCGGGCGTCCACTTTTGGCGCACAGAAATGGAAACAAGTGAAAAACACCCTTAAGCTTCTTCGACAGAAGAAGGAGGATCGCTTTGACTATTTCAAGTCGGCCGAGTTGATGGCTGAACTAAGGGCGGGAGCCCCTGCTGTTCTCATGCTAGCAAGCATGATCCAGAGGGACGAGCATGGCAATAAGAGGATCCCGGTTCTCCTAGAGCAGCTCAAGCTCCGTATTACCGATAGCGCCCCTATGGAGGATGATGACAAAGACCGACATTGGATGTTCACGATAGAACTGGAATATGGAAGTGGACCGAGCAGAATGAGCTGGACCGTCACCCGGACCCTTAGAGACATCTACAACTTGCATCTACGGTACAAGTTTGCTATCAACAATGACAAGTATATGCCAGGACGTCTGGACTTGGGTGGTCGTCCGAAGCAACCCAAGTTCCCTTACTCCGCCTTCCCCTACCTCCGCGGTGCCCGTAAGAAGGGCGAGGAAAGCGACGACGAGGACCAAGCCAGTGGCCGCGGTGAGGAGACTGCCGCGGAGGGTACAGCTACTGAAGCGGCTGGTGATGGCATCTTTAGTGACCCCGAGATGCCCGGCATCCCAAGGAGGAAGTCTCGCAACCTTCTGGGCATGGGGCCGAGACGAAGGTCAACGGGCATTACGGATCCCGGCGACATGTCTAACCCCGAGGGCTCAGGTCTCCCTGGCATGGACGTGGCAACACGGAGGCAGCGTTATGTTGAGAAGCAACGGCGTATCTTGGAAAAGTATCTCTCGGAGATGATCAGATGGCTCATGTTTAGAGCGGATAGCAACCGGCTGTGCCGCTTCCTCGAGCTCTCGGCCCTTGGTGTTCGTCTCGCAGCTGAGGGCAGCTACCATGGAAAGGAGTGTTATCTCCATATCCAATCTTCGAAGGGCCTCGACTTCCGCCGCGTCCTTACCCCTGCCAAGGTGATTGCTCGTCACAGTCGGAAATGGTTCCTTGTTCGACAGAGCTACATCGTGTGTGTTGAATCTCCTGAGAACATGAACATTTACGATGTCTACCTCGTTGACTCAAAGTTCAGCATCGCCTCGAAGCGGAGTAACTTGAAGACGATTGGCTCGAGCGAGAAGAAAGCCGAGATCGACTTGACGGTGGAAGCGCCCCCTGAGAAGCACCACACTCTGACCCTCCGTACATCTGAGCGCAAGGTGCGCCTCTTCTCGCGCAACCAGTCCGTCATGAAACAATTCGAGGACTCGATCAACGAGATGCTGAAGCAGACCCCCTGGTACCAGAACAAGCGGTTCGACAGTTTCTCTCCGGTGCGTACAAATGTGTTTGCTCAGTGGCTTGTCGATGGACGCGACTACATGTGGAATGTCTCTCGGGCTATCAACATGGCTCGTGACGTTATTTACATCCATGACTGGTGGCTGAGCCCCGAGCTCTACATGCGAAGACCCGCGGCCATCAGCCAGAAGTGGCGACTGGATAGACTTTTGCAGAAGAAGGCCAGAGAAGGTGTGAAGGTCTTCGTCATTGTCTACCGAAACGTCGAAGCAGCCATTCCCATTGACTCTGAGTACACCAAGTTCTCGCTGCTGAATCTACACCCCAACATTTTTGTCCAGAGATCGCCGAACCAGTTCAAAAAGAACCAGTTCTTCTTCGCACACCACGAGAAGATATGCGTGGTAGATCACGATGTTGCTTTTGTGGGAGGAATTGATCTTTGCTTTGGACGTTGGGACTGTCCTCAGCATCCTATCGTCGATGATAAGCCCACTGGCTTTGAGCTTTCAGAGATCCCCAAGGATGCCGAACATTGCCAACTCTTCCCAGGCAAGGACTACTCGAACCCCCGAGTCCAGGACTTCTTCAGGCTCAATGAACCATACGAGGAAATGTACGACCGAAGCAAGGTGCCCAGAATGCCCTGGCATGATGTGGCCATGCAGGTTGTTGGACAGCCTGCGCGAGATCTGACGCGTCACTTCGTTCAGCGTTGGAACTACCTGCGCCGTGGACGCAAGCCTACTCGCCCCTTGCCTTTCTTGCTCCCTCCCCCTGATGCGAACGTGGATGAGTTGGAAGCTCTTGGACTCACCGGCACTTGCGAAGTTCAGATCCTGCGATCGGCCACCACCTGGTCTCTCGGTATCGAACAGACGGAGCACAGTATCCAGAACGCCTACATCAAGATGATTGAGGAGTCGGATCATTTCGTTTACATGGAGAATCAATTTTTCATCACTAGTACAGAGGTATACAACACTAGAATTGTAAACCGCATCGGAGATGCTTTGGTTGAGCGCATCATTCGCGCCCACGAAAATGACGAGGACTGGCGATGCGTCATTGTCATTCCCCTGATGCCAGGCTTCCAGAACACTGTCGATGAGCAGGAGGGTACAAGTGTCCGTTTGATTCTCATGTGCCAGTACGCGAGTATCTGCAGAGGAGAGCAGTCCATCTTTGGCAGACTTCGAGCAGCTGACATTGAGCCGGAAGATTACATTGGCTTCTACTCTCTTCGACAATGGGGCATCATGAGCAACGATGTCCTTGTGACTGAGCAGCTCTACATTCACGCCAAGACCATCATCGTCGATGATCGTGTAGCCCTCATTGGATCTGCCAATATCAACGAGCGATCTATGCTGGGTAGTCGCGATTCTGAGTGCGCTGCTATTGTCAGGGACACAGATATGATCATGTCGACCATGGCTGGCAAGCCGTATCAGGTTGGTCGCTTTGCCC